>BLQM01000118.1:24426-38953 GCA_012489335.1 Triparma laevis f. inornata
CCCTGTTCGCGTGTCCGTCAGTCAATAGAAGAACCGAACGAACAGCGTTGGGGGAAGACGCTGACTGCAGCTCCTGAATTCCAAGAGTCAAGCCTCCCGATAAATTCGTGCACCCTTGAGTTCGTAGTGCCTTCACTTTATTCTCTGCGTTGACTTTGTTCGAAGACGTGAGCCCGGACAAAGAGAACTCTGTCTTGGCGTCGTCACCAAAGGTGACGAGGGAGAAGCGATCAGTGGGCTTGAGCTCGCTGAGTAAGACTTGGCAAGTTTTCTTGCACAGCTCCAACTTTCCTCCTGTCATTGACGCTGAAATATCAATTACAACGGTGATGTCAATCGGGGCGCGCTCCTCCTCGTTTACCGCGCTGGCGCCGGTGAGGGAGGCGACGAAAGAGTTGGAAGAAAGGTCAGATTTCATTCCGATGGAGCTGTGCTTCTGCTTCAGGTGAAGGGAGACGGTGGGGCCGGTGCTGTCCACGTCCATGGCTGTGGCTGTAGGGGTGGGGGTGGGGGGAGTGGGCGGCACAACTACGAAGCCGTCGGTTTCTTCTTGGCCGGCGCCGGAAAGGCGACGAGCGATAGATTGTGACTGCGAAGCGGGTGAGCGAAGCGAACCGTGTTAGCATTTGAAGAGAGAAAGCGTTTGAAGAAAGCATTCGAAGACATCTCAACACCATCGCTTCGCTCCTCGTACTTACTACATTGTTAAAGAAAGACATTGAGTTTTTTTTGTTTTGGTTTAGGTTTCTTTTAGTTTCTTTTGGTCTTGGCTGCAAGGATTGGGGGTTAGTTATGATTAGGGAGGGTAAGCGGAAAGCAGCGTTGTTGGGGCTCCCCTTGCCCTGCATGCGGACCAATCACAGATCGATTGGGCGGAGGCGGGGGATGAAGCGGCAACATGGAGCTAGAGCTGAGCCTGCCAAATTGGAAATGAAACATGGTCGTCGATCTTGCAAGTGACATTTATCGAGAAACAGGGATATACGACGCGTGTGGGGGGGGGTAGTATATACGAATGTTTGGTTGGCATGTATTAGCCTCGGAAGCTAATTCTTAGCTAGCTACAGACACGGATACACTTACTTTTTAGATTTATAGAATGATAAGATGGCAAGATCAAGAAATATTTTGGGCAGAACTTCCAAGGGATTTGTCTACCCTGCGTCCCACGACAACAACAAGCACGCATTGAACCAAAACTCCAACACTCCTCCCTTCCTCCACCCCCTCCCCTAATCCCCTTCACCCTAACGACGACCAATAACCCCAAAACACCAGATCAACATGCCCCTCTTCTCTTCCCTTTTAATTATGTTGGCAACCCTTTCCTGCTCCATCTCGGCATCGGAAAGCCCTCCCTCCCCCACCATCACCCCGCCCCCTTCCCTCCTCGATTTGTTCCAGCATAATACCATAATAAGAATCCCATCGTCTCCAAAAACCACCCCACCCAACCCTGCCCCATTCACCACCACTGCGAACTATATCTCCCGCCTAAAAAACCGCAACCTTCAGTTCTCCCAAGTCATCGTGTTGGACGAAGCCACAGTTGACAGCAACGGAAACACTGCTGCACCGGTGAACACCCTGAATCTTTTCATTGGACATCTAGATGGAACGCAACAAGGTCAACCTGGTAGCGGAATAAACACCTTCAACAATGTGCTGCACATCAACGACCCTAACCCCAACAGTCCCAACAGTCAGCAACCCATCGACTTCACCTCCAACCCCATCGCTGTGCTTGAGCTGGGTTCGTTCGAGGGTTCCTCTGCCGTTTTCACTTCCGAGTTCCTCCTCACCCACCCTAACTCTTACATGCACTGCGTTGACATGTGGTCTTCTCAAGCCTACTCCTCGAACCCTCCCTCCACCATCATTGGGGGGGTGATTCGAGACTCGCTGGAGGACGGTCAAGCATGGAACAGCTTTAAAAGCAACCTCTCAAAAACTCCCAACGGCCACAAAGTCCAAGGAATCCAAACCAACACCATCAACTTCCTCACAACAATGTTGTCGAGCCACGGAGGATTAGAGTACCCCGTATACGACTTTATCTACATCGACGCGTCGCACGTGAAGTTTGATGTGCTCACTGATGCAGCTTTGGCTTGGAGGCTTCTAAAATCTGGAGGGGTTGTTATATTTGATGACTACGGTGGAGGAGAGGAATGTGGACAAGGTGAGACAAGGTGTCACAAGGAGCGGAGCCTCGACTTAATACAACTCGTTACTACGCTCCTCAAATTAAGTACACTCTAAACTAACTCGTCGCTTCGCTCGCCGCAGGCATAGACCTTTTTGTGGCTGGTCTAAACAAGAACGACGTTAAGGTGCTCAGCAGGGGGTATCAGCTAGCCGTCCAAAAGATTCAATGAATACAATTATAAAATACCATTTACATATTTTGGTTATAAGAATGACGTTATTATTTATTTGTTAATGAATTCGACGATCTTGTTGAGGCCGTAACACGGTTGAGGGTTACAATTCTCATCGACAGCAGCATCGGATCCGTATACGGGAGTCGAAAATAGCGGCGAGACGTGTGGCATCTCTTCGAGCTCGAGGGTGACGGTGGGGAGAAGTTTCTGGGCGAGGGCGCGGTTCTGATCGAGGAGCTCCTCTCCGGTGCCGTAGCAGAGGAAAACATTGGGACAGGAGGATTGAAGTAGCACGGCGTCGGCGTAGAGTGGAGAAATTAAGGGGTCTTCTGCAGTGGTGGCGTCGGGCAGGTAGTTGGCACTGAAACGCGAGATAAGGGAAACGGGAAGGTAGTCCGTGGGCGCATTCTCCGTCATCGACGGCTGCGACGAGCGTAGCGAGTCGCATGAACGATTGGAGTTAAAACGAGTTATAATTACGCAGCGGTGATAGTGGCGTCGATATTTCTCACCTGCTCCTCGCTCTCCTTTGTGAGGTCGACCCAAGGGCTTAAAAGTGCCATTTTACCTGGCGGAGGTAACCCTTTTTGGAAGGCATTGAGCGCGGTCGTTAGGCACAAGTTTCCGCCAGCTGAGTCTCCAACGAGGATCACGTTGGAAGCTCCGTAGTAGGAGCACATACTTTCGTATATGTCCGTCATTTGGTCCAGAGCAACTGGAAATCTGGCGTGCGGCGGTCGGGAGTAGAGAGGAACGCAGATTGGAAGGTTCGTTCGACGACAGAGTTCGTAAGTTATGACTCTGTGCGTAACCGAGTTGCACAGGACGAACGCCCCGCCGTGAATGTATAACATTACTTTGGGAAACGTGGAGGGGAGGGGCGGGCAGGTGTCCTTATTTCGACCGGTGCCTTGAGGCCAGAGCCACTCCCCCCTTCCTCCGAGGGTTGCTGAAGGGTTAAGCGTGGAGGAGACGGAGCAACGTGATACGTTCTTCCCAAGCCAAAGGTTAAGGATGGGTCCTGCGATGGTCGATAGATCAACTACGGATTGGAGGGTGCTGTCGCGAACACCGGCAGTGGAAACAGCATAGGCAACGAAGCGGAGCAGGTAGATGACAAAGTCCCACTCATTGGGAGATGGACAGCTCCACGTGACGCACTGGACCATCGCAACGAGGATGCATTTTATCCACGCAAGAGGGGCGAGTAGGCACCGGACGAGGGAGATGAACCACTCAAAGCAGCAGCATTTTGGTGCATCCCCATTGGAGAAGAAGTCATCATCGGCATCGCCATGGAGAAGAGGTGGGTCCTGGTCTGCTAAGGCGCATTTCGG
Organism: Triparma laevis f. inornata; assembly: GCA_012489335.1. Lineage (NCBI taxonomy): Eukaryota > Bolidophyceae > Parmales > Triparmaceae > Triparma > Triparma laevis. The sequence goes on from BLQM01000118.1 coordinate 28,148, forward strand.
ATTAGGGTTTGATTCTGCGGTCAGCTGGGTGTAGGGAATGCCAGTGTACGCTTCCATGGTGTAGTTTGGAGTGCGATGGGGGCAGGGTTGACAAATCCCTTGGAAGCCCTTGGAAGTTCTGCCTAAACTTTTTTTTCTTGATCTTTGTGAGACGATGGGACACCATGCTTTATCATTCTATAAATATAAATAATTTAATACGTATTTGAAGACAAAATTCAACGAAATTTTACGCCGCGGAAGACCACCTCGAGCTGTGGTCGCCCCCCGTCCCCGTCCCCGTCCCTGTCAAAGGCGGACTACTAAAGTCCACCCTGCTGCCTCTAACTCCTCCTCCTCCTCCTCCTCCTCCTCCCTTCTGCCTCACATTCACATTCCCGTGGGAGAACCTCCTCCCAACACCCCCCCCACCCTGCGTGAACGACTGGCTGCGACTCATGCTCCTGCTGCTTGTGGAGGCGGCCCTCTTCGTCCACATCCCGAACGAGCTGGTTCGGTCGCTGGCGAAGCTGACGTCTGTGTTCCGCGGGATGAAGCTTTCTCCCTGGCCTACTTCTACGTCCTCCCCCCCTCCGCCCACCCCTGTATCTCTACCTCCCCTCGCTTCCTGCTCCTGCTCCCTTCGCATGGCCTCCCAGTGGGTCTCGTCCTCGTCCTCCAAGTTGTACACCCACATGCCGACCCCGGCCAAAAACAAACCAAAATACTGCTCGAGGGTGACCGGTGTGGCCTCGTCTCCCATGAGAAGCTTGCTCATGCTGAAAAGACTCGTCAAGTCGAGGCAGAGCACCGTCCCTATCGTGGCCCAGGTCGCCGACATCTTCTTGGTCAACCAGAGCATGAGGACGTTGAAGGCGACGTTGAAAACAAGGTACACCATGAACCACACCGCGGCGCTGCCTCCGGCGCTTTCGCACGCCAGGTCTTGCGTATTGATGGGGTCTGGCGCAACCCCCTTGAAGCACGTCCACGTGTCCTGCACGTACTTCCAGGTGTCTCCCGGCGCGTTGTAGACCGCCGGTTCCGGCATGCGGATCCAGTTGATAGGGAACATGACGAAGCCCCAGATGATTTGCCAATAACCCGACCACAGCACAGCGTACATAATGTCCAAGTCGTCTGTCTTGAGCACCTTCTCCTTGTAGCAATTGCTGATGCCTGCCGGAATGGTGCCGAGAATGAAGATGATGTACCACAGCGGAGAAGTCGACTCCTCTTCACCGGTGGCCGAGGTGTAACTGTTCAGTCCGGTTCCGCTCTGCAGCTCCACCGTCACCGCGACAAGACCGGACAAGATAATTATGATGCATCCAGCGTAGTGAGCTTGGAAGTAAGTCGCCTTCAAATAGAATATACTGATTCCGACCGTCCACACGACGTTGAGGTTGGTTAAAATCGACTGCATGGTGAGGTTGATGTAGGGCCCGGGAAGGCTGGTGAACACAGCGTTGACCTCGTCCCAGAAGCTGAACAGCCCAAGCCTCCACTGCGGATACTTGCCATCCGGCGAGCGTTTGCTGGCGAATCTGGCTCCGGGCAAGAAAAAGCTATAGTCGTAAGGCTTGGGTAAGCCCGCCTTGACCGCCGCAGCGTTTTGCTGCTCCACGTATATCCAGCACATGAAGACCGTCATGACCTGGACCCCTATGGGCCAGAGCACGTTCATGTACATAAGTTGATAATTCACCATACGATCCTAAGCGAGCGGCGAGCCAAGCGAGCGCGTTAGTGGTGGAAATAGCGAATCTCGTGGAGACTCATAGCGCCGTAACTATTGTATTCGCAGTTGCTCACCTGAACCCTTTTATTAAACACGCGGTCCATAGCTCGCAGTACGACGAACAGCAGGAAGACTATTGCTACGGTGGCCTTGGGCGTTTTCTCGGTTGAAGCAGAATCGCGGGCTGGGGGATTTTGGTTAGCCTCTCTTCCAGTGATCGGACGATCAGAGGGGGGGCAGTCGGCGTCAGGGTTTAAATGCTGCTGCGGAGTTTTGAATGCGGGGGGGGGTGCTGCGTCGGGCATCCCGCCGCCGGGATTCGGGTTGGTCGCGACGAGCAATGGTTCGTCCATCGCAATTGAATTTGGAGATTTGAGGAGTGAATGTTGCTCATTTTCACAGGTTTTCATCCGGGCAGCAACACCAAACCATCTCCCAATTATTCTTCCTATCGTACAGCGAATTTACTCAACCGAATTCGACTCACTACTTCCGCATTTCCAACCCCCTCGCCCTCCCCCACCGGATTTTATCACCCTTCGAATCTTCTCAATTCGGACACTTAACTGCTTCTTGTTCCTCTCCCAACTAGAGGAGCATTGCTTTGGCAAATAGAGGACAATGGGCCGCCACAGTAGAGAAAAGTCCCATCACGGGGAACATTCTCACCATTTGCACCATTCCCACCACTCCCATCATTCTCACAGTCATGGCGGTGATAGAGATGGAGATAATGACTATGAAGATGGAGAGGTGAGAGACCAGGCATTATTAGGGGGGGGCAAAGGAATTCACTGAAATCAACAGCGCTCTCGAAGGACGACGGATCGAGCGCCGACAAGGACCTGGCGGACGACAACGACTGCGAGAACCCGTACACGGGCGGAAGGGAGCGGCGTCGCGCTGACCAAGCTCGACCGCTACATCACCAGGCGTTCTCGAGGGGGCGCATCTTCGCCAGCGTGCACGAGCACCTCGTGGCCGTGGCCGTGTGTTAAAATGACAACCCTTTAACTAACCCATGACGCACAAATGCACCACTCTCACTATTCATTCAGCATTCCGCTGCCACCCACCTTCAGAGGATAGCCCGAGGCGACTCAGGTCGTAAATTAGCCAAAGAGATAATCGACACCAAAAGGAAAGAGGAAAAGAGGAAGAAAAGGGCCATAGAGCACAGCCACAAGTACGACCCTAGATCTCACTGGTCTCCCCCGGCTGGACACGTTTGCCACCCTGATAACAAAATAACGAAGGCTGCGATTCACGTGCAAAAGCTCGTTCGTGGTGATAGTGCGAGGAAGCTTGCGGAAAAGGAGAAGAAGAAAAAGGAGAAGACTAAGCGGAGGAAGAGTGGAGCGGGGTACGCTAATATATTAAGGTTGGGACTGAATAAGCAACAGAAGCTGGAGTTGGCTTATCAGGAGGGGTACCTAGAGACAAACATGGACAAGGTGAGAAGCAGGAGGAGTCGAAGCGACGAGCTGCGAACCTTGACATTTGCGCTTGTAATTCCGCTTTGCTGGTAGCCTTAGACTTAACGCTTAAGTCGAAATCGTTGCTACGTAATTCTAACTCGTCAACGTCAATCGTTTATGCGACTCGCTTCGGTCGTCGCAGGCATCGAAGAAGAATGCAGCTGACTTGGAACGGTCGGAGAGGAAAAGGGAAAGGATGAGGAGCGAGCACGGAGGCCGCAGCACTAAGAAGACAAGTCATTTCGGGGAAGAAAACGACTCCGACGACGATCGATCGATCGCAGGTTCAGACGCAGGTAGCGAACACAGCAGCAGATATTCAATGGACTTAGAAAGCGGTATGACTCACGCTCAGTACAAAAAGATAAAGCAGATTGAGACGGAGTTTAAGAAGCACCACATTGAAATTTATGATGATGATGATGAGGAGACGAGGGCGTACAAAATTAAGCTTAACTATTTGTCTGATGAGAAGAAGAGGGGAGAGATGGGGATAAAGGAGGGGGATTTAGGTGAGGGCGGAGGAGGGAGGAGAGTTGGGGGTTGGGTTGGGTGGTTGATTCTCCTTCTAACCCATATCCCATCACCCATAACCATCACCTATAACCCATATCTCTTTTCAACAGGTTCACTCTCGCATAAGAAAGGAGAACGCGAGGCAATAGCAGAACCTCGGACCAACCCAGCCAACGATTGCGCCATCCTCTGCTGCTTGTTGGTTTTTATTGGAGCGTACTACGGGTTTTGCGTTTACTTGGTGATTCAGGGAGGCGCGTTGATCATCGTCGCGGCTGTTCTTGGAATTGGAGTTCCGGGAGGGCTGATCTGGCTCACCGCTGGTTGGAAGAAGGCAAAGAAGGAGAACAAGCGAGCGATATTCTTGTGGTAAAACATGTAACTTCAACAATAGATATGATTTTATGATATAAACATACAACCCTTTCATTCTACATTCTCCTTTATTTTTATTTTTAAGCCGATTCCACCAAAGGCTTACTACTCCCCCCCGCATTCTTCCGGCGGAACAAAGCGCTGTCCCTCTCCTGGTCGTCATCATTAGCGATGGATTCGTAGTCGAAGTCGTCGGCGCAGCACGGGTCGCTCTTCTCCGAGAAGGCGTCGGCGGCGTTGAAGAACCAGTGGCCGGCCATGAGGCCGATGACCACTGATCCCAGCACCTCCACGGAGTAGCTCATGGCGAGGCACATGAGGATGTACCCGAGGAAGGCTTGGGTGCCGTGGAGGAGAGTCAAGAGTCCCTGAAGAAAAATAACAACAAGAATAATATCGTGTTAGAATGGAATAAAAGAAAGAATTGTAAAAAAAACCTTACCTTTGACTTGATGCCCTTGTTGCGAGCTCTTCGGAACACGCCCCTCCTGAAACTCACAAGCGCCTCGACTCCAACGCCCAAAAGAAAGCTCAGGGCTAAGGCAAGCGTAAACTTCGTGCCGCTGTCAAGGGTGAAACTCGGGAAGAGGAAGTTCAAACATTGGGAGTTTCCAGTCAACACGAACTGGTAGCCGTCCATGAACATGTCGGTTCCACCGCCGCTGCAGAAATCGACGCTAGTCGTTTCCTCTGTAGCGTTCAGCTACGACGAGCGTAGCGAGTCGCATGAAATTGGAGGATTGGTCGTGTTAGAATTGCGTAAAGACGAAAAAGCGGCTGTTCGCATTTGGTCTAAGGCTAGCAGCGGCAGCCGGATTGTCTCCCGTAATTATCGTACTACCAGCTCGTCGCGTTCGCTCCGAGACTGCGTCTCACCTTGCCGTTGAGCGTGGAGGCGCACTTCAACGTCCAATCCATTGTCATCAGGTTCTTGCTGTCGGGGTACTGTACCACGTCTCCAGTCGAATCGTCGACGCAGAGCGCGTCCACGGCGTCGCAGGGGAGGGATGAAGTGTCTTGGCATGCCTTCCAACACATAATGCTGTTGTTGTCGCAGTCGCCAGAGTCGTGGAGGATGCCGTTGGTGATGATTTTGCTGTTAGGGTCCCTGCTCTCTTCTTGGACGGCGTTCAAGTCCACGGTGCCTGCAGCGAAGTACATGACACCGTACCAAGCCCTGTCGCTGCCGTCGCCAGTCACGGAGTGACGCAGAGGCTACGACGAGCGTAGCAAGGAGCGGAGGAGCGAAGCGACGACAAAAGTTAGTTTAGATTATTCTTAATGCGAAGAGCGAAGCGATGAACTGAACAAGGAGTTTCAATATGATCGACGTTTTCGAAGAGCCTTCTCATTGTAATTATGACGCCATCATAATCTCGTCGCTCCGCTCCTCGCTAGTTTAGAATATTCTTAATGCTCATCGCTTTGCTCATCATGGAGCCTCATTTATGACCGTAATTGTCGTATTCTACCCCAATCCCTAAATCCCCTCGTCGCGTTCGCTCCTCGCTGAGCCTTACCTTCCATTCGTTATCAGTAGACTGCTCCCCCGCCATAATAACAAGCTCATTCTCCACATAAACCACATCCTCCGAATCAACGTCACCAACTTTCAACTCATAACCATCATCGAAGCTACCGGTAGTCATGGCGATCATGTAGCCTGCGTCAGTATGGTAATCCATTACGGTGTCTCCGTCGGAACCACCGGAGTAATAGTGCAAGTGCTCGATCGTATCACCGGAGGAGGTTATAGGGGAGACGTTTAAGCAGGAGCCGATTATATCAACGGCTGACTTTATGGTGGAACGGGTTGAGGAGAGGAATTTAAGGTCGTCAGCTAAGAGAGTGCTAGACGAGGCGTAGCTGGTTCGGGTCAGTTTGGTCGGGTTCTGGGTACCGGTGGGGGAAGCGGGTGGGGTTTTGTTGGGATCTGAGGGAAGCGCGGCGTAGCCGGGCACACCTGAAACGGTGAAGCCCCCCACATCCTTCATCGTTTTGGCTACACGAGCAGAGAAGCTCGCGGGGCAAGCAACAAAACTAGAGTAAGAATAGGAGGGTAGGGACGCCGTATAGTGTTGGATCGTTAGGAACAGCGCGGTTAAGGTCACCAAGTCGCGCATGGTGTATTTGAAATTCATCTTTCGTTTTCGTGGAATCGAGCAAATCGATTTATAGTAAAAGCTCCTTCTGACATCAAAATATCTGAAAAACAAAAGCAAGATGTTCAGCTTCCTTTCGCTCACCAAGGATGACGAGGCTGGAAATGAGACTGCAGACGTCATGACTGAGCTGGAGTTCATCAAGGTGGAGCAGGCTTGCGCTAGCTGGTGAGATTTTCCCATTTTGTTCTTCGTTCTAATCGCGGTCGACAAAAATTTGGATGAAAGAGTCGCTCAAACGACCACACCACGACCACTTCTAACTGTTACGCCTATCCCACTCTCGCAGCAAGCGAATGAACTGTCCCTGCGGGGAGCATTGTCAATGCGGTCCGTTCTGTCGGTGTGTAGGTGAGTGAAAACCGAATCCCTCCGCGCCTCAAAAACCTTTTTCGCTCACACTAATCCCCAACTCCCAACCCCCAGCCACGGACCTCATTGCAGGAATCAATGAAGTAACCGTGACCAAGTCCTACCCCACACCGCACACCTCCTTCAGCCTATCTGTCGGCGGCATGACCTGCGTGAACTGCAGCTCCGGCGTCGAGCAGGCTTTGAAGAAGCTCGGTGAGAAGTTCGACAGTGCCGTCAAGGAGATCAACGTGAATCTGGTGATGCACAGCGCGCGGGTGGTGGTGGAGGATGAGAAGGGTATTTGGGGTGAAACTTTGGTGGACACGATCGAAAATGCTGGGTATGACTGCAAGGTGAACCGCGCCACTGCTGTCGACAAGCAAACCGGGGAAGACGGCAAGGCCTCCGCTGATCTCGCTCGTTGCCGTTTCATGATCGAGGAGTACGGCAACGACAGCGACATTGACGACGCGGTCTTCGAGAGCATCAAGAGCTTGAACTGGGCTCAGAACTTGACTTCAGTCGAGAATTCTGATTCCTACATTAAAGAGTTCGAGGTGGAGTACGACAAGTCCCTCTACAATATCGGCGTCCGTTCCTTGACCGCGCACATCCAAGAACACCTTTCCTCGACCAAGAAGTTCGTAGACGCGATCGTGAAACCCTCGCCGCCCGCTCCCCCCAGCTCCTCCGACCAGAGCAAGATCGAGATGCTCAAGAAGGTGAGACGCTCGTAGCGGCAGTGTGTTAATTTTCGCTCCTCACAACAGGAGTGTCCTCCACTAACACACACCCCTCCCCAGAGGAGAAAATTCCTACTGTCCCTCATTGGCACCCTGCCCGTGTTCTTGACGACAATGGTTTTCTCCAAGATAAACGTCTTCCACGAATTCCTCATGACCATGATCGCCCCAGGTTTTCCCTTGGAGAGGTGAGAAACTGTCGAGGAGCGAACGCGACGAGCTGGGAATGGGAGGATTACTGGAGTAACAATGAGGCGGAGCGACGTAGCTTTAGTCTAAATGCTCAAGAACTTTCGGGGTTGCACAATTCTAACTCGGCTCGCTTCGCTCGCCGCTCCTCGCAGCGTCCTGCTCTTCGTTTTGGCGACGCCCGTCCAGTTCATCTCCGGCTGGCAGTTCTACGTCGGGACCTACCGCTCCATCAAGACCAGGCTCTACGGTATGGACGTCCTCATTTGCCTCGGCACGAGCGCGAGCTACTTCTACGCGTGCCTCATGGTGATTCTGGCGGCCTCCTCCGGCAAGATGAACATGGGAAGTCACTTTTTCGAGACCTCGGCCGTCCTCATTAGCTTCGTGCTTCTGGGGAAGTACTTGCAGGCCGCAGCGACTCGTAGCACGAGCAAGGCGATCGACAAACTGTGCGAGCTGACGCCAGGTGAGGCACAAGGAGCTGAGCGACGAGCTGAGATTACGATATTTCGCCACTGCGAGGAGCGAAGCGACGAGCACTTAGAACATTAAGAATATTCTAAACTAACTCGTTGCTTCGCTCCTCGGCTCGATTCGCTCCTCTGCTCCTCGCTACGCTCGTCGCAGGATCGGCGACCATCTGCGTAGGCAAGGACGGGAAGGATCTAAAGGAGTGGCCCGAGGACTTGAAGCAAATCAACGAGGTGCAGGTCCCGAGCTACTGCGTGCAGAGGGGTGACTTTTTGAAGGTCATTAGAGGCTCCGGGGCGCCCTGCGACGGCAAGGTCGTCGACGGAACCTGCAGCATGGACGAGAGGTGAGTTACTGCGAGGAGCGAACCGACGAGCTGGGAATTCGTTAATTCCGCGAGTTGCTGCGAGAAGCGAAGCGACGAGCTTTAAGAACATTATAAACTAACTCGTCGCTTCGCTCGCCGCTCGCGCAGCATGGTCACGGGGGAGAGCATGCCCTGCTTAAAAATCAAGGACGGAGACGTCATCGGTGGAACCGTCTGCGTCGAGGGCACGTGTTACGTAAAAGCAGAGAACGTCGGCGACGACACGGCCCTATCCCAAATCGTGCAGCTGATGGTGCAGGCTCAGGGCGTGAAGACGCCCATCCAGCAATTCGCGGACAACATCTCTGCGGTTTTCGTGCCCGTGGTCTTGGCGTGCAGTTTATCCACCTTCGGCATCTGGTTGGCTCTGACTTATTCCGGCGCGGTTCCGAAGGAGTGGTACGAGGACGAGGGCGAGCTCATGTTCAGCTTCATGTTTAGCATCGCTACGCTGGTGATCGCTTGCCCGTGCGCATTAGGGTTGGCGGCTCCCACAGCGGTCATGGTGGGAACCGGGGTTGGGGCTAAAAACGGGGTCTTGATCAAGGGCGGGGAGTGCTTGGAGAAGCTCGCAAAAACCACTGCGGTGGTATTCGACAAGACTGGCACGCTTACTCTCGGCAGACCGGAGGTCGCCACCTTTTTGGACCTTGAAAAAATGGGAGATGAAATCCTGTACTTGATTGGTTGCGCCGAGAAAAGCTCCGAGCACCCGCTGGCCGTAGCTGTCGTGAAGTACTGCGAGGAGAAGCTGGAGGGGAAGCGGGATCTGTTTTCACCGCCCGATTTCAAGGCCATGACGGGGAAGGGAATTTCGTGTGTGGTTGACGGGAAGAATGTGGCCATCGGGAATAGGTAAGAAGCTGCGAGGAGCGAAGCGACGAGCTGGGAATGCGACAATTAAGGTCGTAATGAGTCTCCATGAGGAACGTTAAGAACATTCAACTAACTCGTCGCTTCGCTCGTTGCAGGTCGTTTTTAGCAATGAGAGGAATGGTCGTCGACGAAGAGGGCGATATCGAGAAGAGCTTGGTGGACATGGAGAACGAGGGGATGACTGCGATCTTGGTCGCGGTCAACGAGAAGATTTGCGCCGTTGTGGGTATTGCCGATAAGCTCAAGCCGGACAGCGCGGAGACCATCAAGCGGCTGCAGCTGATGGGGATTGAAGCCTGGATGGTTACGGGCGACAACGGGCGGACTGCGCGCGCGATCGCGAGGCGGATCGGACTTTCGGATGAGAACATTATCGCGGAGGCGCTCCCGGCCGGGAAGGTGTTGAAGATCGAGAGCCTCCAGAGTGAGGGCAAGGTCGTGGCCATGGTTGGTGACGGGTGAGGCGCAGCGAGGAGCGAAGCGACGAGCTCATAATGCGCCGTTTTGCCGTTATAGATGAACTGTGCAAGTAGCGTCAGTCCCAACGTCGATGCCGCTTTCGTCGCTCTCGTTTCTAACACGTAATCACCAATCTTCATGCGACTCGCTTCGCTCGTCGCAGGATCAACGATTCGCCCGCGCTGGTCCAGGCCGACGCCGGCGTCGCCATCGGGGGGGGGACTGAGATTGCGATTGAGGCCGCCGACCTGGTGCTGGTCAGAAACGCGGTTTCGGACGTGGTCGTGGCCATAGACCTTTCAAAGGCGATCTTCGCCAGAATCAAGCTGAATTTCGTCTGGGCGCTTGGGTACAATTCTTGTGGAATTCCGATTGCCATGGGTCTGTTCTACCCCGTCTGGAAGGTGGGCTTGCCTCCTAGCATAGCCGCGTTGGCCATGGCCTTGAGCAGTATAAGTGTCGTGTTGTCGAGTTTGCAGTTAAAGTGGTGGAAGCCGAAGTTCAAAATCGAGACCATAGACTATGTTCAGTAAGATAAGATGAGAATTTTCATTTGAATGAAGCGTTTTTCTAATTTTATTTTATGTTCCCCATTAAATGACCGATGCTCTCAACGCCTTTAGGGATACCAACAATTATGAAATTGCGGGCTAAGGCGAAGGCGCAGTCTCCGATCCGAGGAAGGTTTTGAAAGTAGATCATCTGTGTTATGAGCGTATTCCTCCGAGTCACCGCTCTTCCAAACGCCAGCCTTTCCTCATCAGAACAATTGAAGTGATCGAACACTGAAATCTTTCTCAGCTGTTTCTGATTACCATGGCGACCGTGAAACGTGAAAAGATGGTCGATGAGGATGATGTGGAAGATGCTGATGAGAATGATATTAAGTTGAGATTAAGCGTGAGGAGGGGGTGAGAATTGAGAAGGAAGAGGAAGATCGTCGCGGGGGGGAGCGGACGGGATTTGCAGCGGTGAAGTAGGAGAGGTGCGGGTTGTGCGTGAAGGCGAGCGAGGAGAAGATGGAGTTGGAGGAGAGGGGGGAAGCGCGCCGAGGCGGAGCTGAGGGAGGCGAGGGCGGAGTTGAGGGAAACGA
>BLQM01000118.1:76518-86793 GCA_012489335.1 Triparma laevis f. inornata
TTTATAGGTAGCAGGTTACGTTACGAAGGGGGGGGGGGGGGTAGGGGGGGAGTAGATTATGGGTAGATAGTGAGGTTATACGTAAAGTGTTTGCGTTATTACGGCTAATTGAGTGCAGGCAAGAGTAAAACAGTTTTACCTTGTTTTTGACCTGACCCTAAAATCAGCAAAGCTCCTGCAATATTCTAAACCATGCAACTCTTCCTCTCAGCTCTCGTTGTTGGCCTTTCGGTCGCCCTCGCGGCTGATCCTAGTCCTCCTGTGATTCCTGATAGTTATACTGCGGTGAGTTATTGTTAATTGATTTTTCTGATAGAAGGAGTGGGACGATGGTATTGGCTGGTCGGATATTCTGATCAAGCACACCTTAATGCCGTTCGTAATTTTATTAGCGCATGTTATCGACGCACGCGTCTATATAATTATTAACGGTCTTGAACGTTCGGGGTTCCAACAGCGACCGGGTCACTAAAAATTTCAAAGTCCAGTGTCCCCTATCTTGGACCTGACTCCGTTTGCCATCGTGCGTGCAAATCGGCTCCGCGTGGGCAACATTGTTCGATGGATAGGAAACGGATCGCGGAACGCGTAAGCGTAAGAACCCAACAAGAAGGGGGAAACACCGACTGAACTGCCCGAGATGGCTTTTCGAACCCTAACTCATCCTCCCGTGCACCCCAAAACCTAACCCTCCCCCTACTCCCTCAGACCCTCCAACTAAACATGCCCTACATCTCCCTAACCGAACCCATGTCCGTCGCCGTCTCCTCCACCTCAAAACAGCAAGCAATCTCTTACTGGAATGGTATGGACACTTATATCACCGATTATAGCGGTGAGGGTAACAGCTATCAGATTATTCCGACTACGGAAGATGGCGTTGAAAGTTTCGAGACTTGTTGGTACATTCCTTCAACCTCTTCCGACGCATCCGATTCCCCACCTACTGCATTATTTCCCGATTTCTCAACTTTCACCTTCCTAGAAACCCGCGTTGTTAACGGAGTTGAATGTAATGGATGGCAGTTAATTCAGGCGGAGTATAATGAGACTAGTGGGAATATTGGAACGTACGTTTTTTACGCGAGCGTGGAGGAGGGGACGCCGGTTAGGTATCAGGTGAGGGAGGGGGGAGGAGATTATAAGGGAGCGGGGAGGGGTTTAAGGCGAGACCGGTGAAGCGGTGAAGCGGTGAAGCGAGTAAACTATAATTCTAACACCCCACTCAACCCCACTCAACAGTTCGTCGGCCACAACGCCGTCACCGGAGGCCACTTCGACCAGTACCATTTCGACTACCTCACCTGGGAGTCCGGCGAGCCGGACGCCTCCCTCTTCTCCCCCTCCTCTGTAAGCGGAATCAACTCCGTCTCCGACTGCATCGCTCAACCCGCCTTCGACGATGACGACGGAGGAGGACCCACCTTGAACACCCACGTTCCCACCTTCGGCGTTCCCAAGTCCGACTTCGAACTCCTTCACCCCGAAGGCTCCTCCGCACGCCACGAACATGCCGTCGACTACTTCAAATCCCACGGCAAATCCTATGAGGATCAAGAACACGTCGAACGAGCTGCTTTATACCATCACGCTAGGAGGTATGTTAACGGAGTTAACAGGCAGAAGAATACTTTCTCGCTGGCGGTTAACCATATGGCGGATTGGACGAAAGAGGAGAAGAAAATGTTGAGGGGAAGGTTGAAGACTAGCGAGGAGGATATCGGTGAGTTTTGAGTCGAGCGTTGGAACAAACGGGGTGAAACGTTAATATTTTCTCACATGTAATACACTTTACAGCTTCGCTTAAGATGCCTGCGTCCTTCACCCACAAGGCCGCCATGGAGGACATCCCCTCCTCCGTCGACTGGCGTGGAACCGGCTACGTAACCCGCGTGAAAGACCAGGGAACCTGTGGTTCCTGCTGGTCCTACGGCACCACCGGCTCCCTCGAAGGTCAAGTTTTCAAAGCTACTTCCTCTACCGTTGAAATATCTCAGCAGACTTTAATGGACTGCTCGTGGCCTCAGGGGAACAACGCGTGCGATGGTGGACTCGATTATAACGCTTACGAGTGGATGGTCAAGTCGGGAGGTATCGCTACGTACGATTCTTATGGGAGTTACTTGAACGCTGACGGGTTCTGTCACTTCACTGATACGGACGTTGAAATCGCGGCTACCATCTCAGGGTACGCGAACGTGACCGGGTACGAGGAGACAGGGGATATGTCGAGTTTGAACGACGCGTTGGCGAATGTGGGACCCATTAGTATTAGTATTGATGCTAGTCCTGATAGTTTCTACTACTATTCCGGAGGTACGAAGTAGCGAGGAGTGGAGCGAGGACGAAGCCCGCGAGGAGCTCTGCGACGAACATCAAGAACATTATAAACTAACTAACTCTTCGCTTCCCTCCTTGCAGGTTACTACTCCAACTCTGAGTGCAAGTCCGGAGTCGACGACCTCGACCACACCGTCCTCGCCGTCGGTTACGTCGAAGGACCTGACGGCCTGTACACGGTCGTGAAGAACAGCTGGAGCACGCATTGGGGAGATCAGGGGTATGTTTACGTCAAGCAGGATGGGAATGTTTGCGGAGTTGGGACTACTCCCACGTACCCTATCTTGGCTTAGGTGTTTGGGGGGTTTAGGGGTGGACCTAACCCTAAAGGGGAGGTTGGGGAGGGGGGGGGGTAAAAGAGAATTCTTGCTCACTTAGTTAGTACCGTGTTTCCTTTTGTTTAAGAAAAAGAGCTCAAATTCTAAATATTTATTTACTAGACGTAGCGAGCATGGGGGGAGAAGAAGCAGCCCGCTGCAGCCTAAACTTAAACTTAAAACTTAAACTTTAAAACTTAATTAGTACGCGAGAAATTTGTAAACTATTAAAAACTATAGCTGTTGTTCTCCTTATTTAAATACAGATTACCCCCCTCTCGAGAGTATCACCCCATACCCCTCACCCCACCCCCTAAAAACTCAAACCCAAAACACCCAACCCCCCTCACATATTACATCAAGTTAGGGAAACTTATTGTCTCCTCTTCTATCACCTCGGCAAAATAACTCTTGCCCACCCTGCTCCTCGCTTCCTGGATGTTCTCAATCACGGCGGCTCTGTCCTCCTTCTCCTCAATACTCGCCCCGCTTCTCAGCTCCTCCAGCCCCCCCTCGTCTCTCAGCGTGAAGTTGATTCCGGCTGACGCTCCGCTCTCCTCAATGCTATCAACGGCCGCCTGGCTAACGTGTATCTTCCCCGCCATTCCCGTGCTCTCGATCTTCTCCGCGTTCCCCACAGTCGATCCAAACAAGTGGTACCTCGGGTCCTTGATCCCCACAACTCCAGCCACACAGCTCCCCGTGTGCACCCCAATCCTGATCCTAACGCTAATTTCCAAGAAAACCTGAAGCTTCTCAATCTCCCCCAGCAGCCCTTGCGCTGCGCAAACCGCCCGAGCGGCGTGGTACTTGTCGTACCTCTCCTCCGGAGCCCCCGCGACGGCGAACAGAGCGTCGCCTATGATCTCCACTTTGTACAAACTATACTTCTCTAGTATCACGTCGAACCTGCAACGAGCGTTGCAAGTTGCGTGAACGATTGGAGTTGACGGGTTAGAATTGGGTGGTGTGACATTGTAACGTCAAATACTAGTGGTACTTCGTTCTCAGCTCGTCGCTTCGCTCCTCGTTGTCGCCGTTCGCTCCTCGCTGGGCTTTGGTCCTCGCAGTGCCTCACCTGCTGTACATTTCGTTCAAGAACATGACCAGCTCGTCCGGGTCGAGTTGACTACTGAATTTCGTGAATCCTACCATGTCCACGAATAGAATCGTCACCTGCGAGGAGCAGAGGAGCGAAGCGACGAAGAGTTAGAATTAGGTAGGGGTGAAAGCGACGAAAGCGATGAAAGCGACGAAAGCATTTCTAAAGCTACTAAGCAGATCTTAATCTGTCTTATTCCCAGCTCGTCGCTTCGCTCCTCTCTCTTCGTACCTGCTCGAGCTTGTTCGCGATGAACTTGCCCTGGCTCAATAAAGGCACGATGCTCGGCGGCACCAGCTGGTTCAAGAACTTCGTAGTGTTGGCCTGGGCGAGCTTGCCTTCCTTCTCCATCTCGTACTCCTTCTGCACGCGGTTGAAGCAGACCCTACTGAAGTAATTGCTGACCCAACTAGGGTAGATGGCCAGCCCGACGTAGAAGAAGATGACGATGACCTGCTGTAAGGCCGGGAAGGGAGCCACCGTTTGCCTCTCCTCTAGCTTCTTCCACAGCTCCGCCTGCACCGCCCCCGTCAGTAAATCCGAAGCGTGCTGGTGCGCGGAGTAGTCCTGATCCCCAATGGCGACGTCCACGAACTTGCTGTACAGCCCCTTATTGGCGCAGTCGTCCACGTTCAAGCAGTCAGCATCCTGCTGGATGGCGCAGAAGGTGTTCCCAACGTCAGTCATGTTAATCACCAACCCGTTGGGATCTATGAAGTCCTGCGTTGCCTGAATGTCGTCGTCTCCAGCCTGGCTGAGTTTGTTGTACGCGACGCATGACACGTTCAGGAAGATGCAGTACACCACCGTCAAAAACCAGACGATGGCGACCCTGCGACAAGCGTGGCGAGGAGCGGAGGAGCAAAGCAACGACGAGTTAGAATTGGGTAGGGGTGAAAGCGGCTTGCAAGTTTCCGGAGTATTCACGCCAATATCGTGTTCCCAGCGAGGAGCGAAGCGACGGGTTCATAGACAACGCGTTCTCTACTTCACCCGTTGCTTGGCATTCTCTGCTTTACTCGTCGCTTCGCTCCTCGCAGTGCCTCACCTGTTCACGAAGAACAGACTGTCCAGAATCAAAATGACCAGGAACAGAATGAGTAAAATACCGTAGCCGGGGTACGGCGCCTGGTACGTCCCCATCAAAATCACGGAAATGCCGAAGACGACGCACACCAAACAAATGAACATTTGCTGGTAGTAGAAGAACTTCTTGTGGAAGCTGGAGGCGATGAAGATGACCAGGAAGGGAATTGCACCGGAGTACCGGAGCAGCAGTATCAATATGTCGTGCTCGAGCATGACGGAGTCGTACACCATCAAGAACACCATGCAGAACAGGAAGAAGAAGAAGATGTTCCTAACGAACCCCCTGCAACAAGCGTAGCGAGGAGCGGAGGACGAAGTCCGAGGGGCGAAGCGATGAGTTAGTATATGATGTTCATTCTTTAATACTCGTTGCTAAGCTCCTCGTACTCGCGCTAGTATCGTATTCACAGCTCGTCGCTTCGCTCCTCGCAGTTCCTCACCTCTCCTTGCAGAAGACGTGGTGCCGGTAGTGCGTCTCGAGCATGGCCTCCACCGCCGTCGGCCCGATGAACTGAAACTCGTGGCCCAGCAAGAAGAGCAGGGTCTGGTTCATTGGCAGCTGCGGCGCGTCCCTATCCGACAGCCGGTTGTAAATCGTCAAGTAGTGCTCCTTGCCGTTGGCCTGCGACGAGCGTAGCGAGTCGCGTGAAAGTCGGCGTTAATTTGTTAGAAATGCGTGGCGATGATAGGGATGGCGATCCTGCGTTGGAAGCTACTATCGCAGACGATTTACGGCCATAAATATTGTACTCCCAGCTCGTCGCTTCGCTCCTCGCAGAGCCTCACCTCGTCCAGCACGGTCATCTTGGTCGTGGTGCTCGCCAGCGTGAACGTTCGCTCCTCCCTCGTGAAGCCTCCCATGCTGACCTCCCCATCCTCCAGCATGCTGTTCTCCTGGATCGCCTTGCTAAAGGCATCCATCTCCCCGTAGTCGTTGGACTGCTGGTCCTGGCTCTCCTTGATGGCGGCCTTGCACACGTCCGCGAAGTTGAACTTGAGCAGGTCCTCGTCGTTGATCAGGTCGCTCAGCTTGTCGTGGTCCACGGTGTCCTTCTCGGACTCCTTCCCGACCAAAAAGTACGTCTGCATCATGCCCTGTGACGAGCGTAGTGAGTCGCATGAAGATTGGTGTTAATGAGTTAGAACTGCGTAGCGGTGATAGAGGCATCAATATCTAGACTGGAGCTACCAAGGCATCCGAATGACGAACAAAATTAACGCATTCCCAGCTCGTCGCTTCGTTCCTCGCAGTTTCTCACCTTGCCCTTGATGGGCATCGGCTCCCGCTTCTTGAACAAGTACTTGGCCTTGACCAGCTGCTTGAACGTCGAGTCGGACACCTGGCACATTCCCGGGAGGCTGCGACTCTCCATCCTGCTGGCGGTGTTGACGGTGTCGCCGAAGAGCTTGAACCTCTGGCAGGTCGCTCCGATGACTCCAGCGGTGACCTGGCCGGAGTTGAGACCGATTTTGATGCTGAAGTTGTCGATGATCTGCGGCGAGCGAAGCGAGCCGAGTTAGAGTGATGTTAGTTGAGTAGGGTCGACGTCGAGCAAGACCTCGCTATCAGCGCAGCAAAACTACAAACCCAAAATAACTTGTTTGCTTCGCTCCTCATGGTGCCTTGTCTCACCTTCTCCTTGAACTCCTTGTTCTCGACGTCGCCCTTCAAGAGGTTGCTCTTGAGCATCTGCCTAATGTACGGAATACTCTTGATCATCGCCAGCGCCATGCTCGCTCCGTACTCCGCGTGCTTGACGGTCCTCCTGGGGCAGCCTCCTGCCATCATGTACACCTCTCCCACGGTCTCCACCTTGTAGATGCTGATCTCGTCCGCGATGTGGTCGAAGTAGCTGTACGTGGTATTGAGAATGCTGACGAGGTCCACGGCGTTGAAGGTGTCGGAGAGCACTGCAAAGTCGTTGATCATGCAGAACAACACCGTCACGTCGTTGTAGCTCTCGACGTACGTGAGGTTCTCAGACATCTTGCCGGAGCCGGAGATGTCGAGCTCCTTGGTGATCTCCTGCGGCAGCATGCTGTCCAGGAGCATCTGGTTCGTCTTGTTGCGCTTGTTGACGATGGCCAGCTGTGCCTGCCCGATCTTGATGGCGAGAAGGTTCTGGGACAGGTGCTGCGAGTGCGAGCGACGAGCGTAGCGAGTCGAAGTTTTAAGTTTTGAGTTAGAATTACGTAGCGAATGAAAGCGACTTGAACATTTAGACTAGAGCTAGTAGGGAGGGTGAATTACGACCGTAATAGTCGCTTTGCTCCTCGTTGGGCTTCGTCCTCGCTCCTTATCGTACCTCCTCGCGCATAAACACGACGTAGATCTGCACCAGCGTGAACATGGCTATGATGGTGAGGATGTTGATGATGTTGTAGCACAGTGTGCAGCCGTTGCTCTTGAAGAAGCCGGAGGACTCCTTGGGGTAGCCCCAGAGCTCCTTGTACGCCTCGTTCTCCTCCCAGGTGAAGCACCAGACTAGGTAGGAGAGGGCCCAAACTATGTACGTCATGATGCAAATCGGTGCCTTCTCGACGAGCCGCACCGGGGTGAAGTTGAATATGATGAGCAGCAGGATGCAGTGCATTCCCGGGTCCTTGTCTATGCAGTAGACCGTGAGGAACATTTCTATGATTTGCATGGAGAACATCCCGATGAGGAGCTTCCACTTTGACTTGAGGTACTGGCAGTCAGGTCCTACGAAGAACTTCGTCACCTTCGCATAGAGGAGGATGAGGAATATGAGCACGCGGCAGGAAGCGACGACGGGGATGGCCTCGTGAAAATCTCGCATCTTGATTACCTGGGGAGTCGTCACTTGGAAGTACAACGGGTGAAGGTCACATATCAAGAGGAAGAAATTGAAGAATATGAGGAAGGACGTGAGGCTGATGAGGATGGGCTGGTGGTATTTCGCCTCCTGTTCCCAGTACATCTTCTCCATGCCGTCGTCGATCTTGCCGTCCTTGGTAAAGCGGATGCTCCACTGAGCAATTTTGACGGATCGGAACCAGTTGAGATTCGACACCTCCTTGTCGATCTTGAAGACCTCCACGAACTCTTCGGTGAGGTTTTGCTGAGGGGTTTGGGGGGTGGGGTGGGGTTAGGGGGACGGGAAAGAAGAGAGGGGGGGATTTTGTCAATTTTTGCCCAAAATGGGACCCTTTAGGTTTCTTGGGCAATCCTAATCCTCATCGTTGGGGCTCATTGTTCCCACGCTGGGCCCTTTTGCCTGCAAGTTTATGTCATATATGGTGCGTCCCCGCTTCCGCTCAACCTCACCTGCTTATTGTACGACGTGTGTATCTTCTCCTGGTTGATGCTTTTCCGCTCGGACGTCGGGTAGCGTCCCGAGAAGGCCGGCATGGCTAATTGATTCTACGTGCTTTTGGGGGTTGGCCTGCCTGTTGTGGGCGTTTAGGGTGGTTTTTGAAGGGGCAAGGAGACGAGGAGCGCGGAAAAGGGTTATAAGAGCCCACTTTGTGTCTTATGCGTGACGTGGAGGAATGACTAAGATCTAGGACGTCTCTATTGGTATCTGAAAACACACAAACCGGGGGGACCGGGGTAGGGTAGGAGGAGGGGGCCGAGGCAGGAAGATTGGGCCAGCCCGTAAGAGATAGTGCGAGGAGGGAGGCCGCGGGGGATGGTGTGGGATGCGTGCCCTGGCTGTGCCTTTATTTTTGGATTTGGTGGCGTGAGGAAATCCTAAAGGCAGCTGGAGGTGAGCCTGGCGCTCGGCTCACCCGACGAGGATAAACTCGAGGATAAACTCGAGGAGCGCCCAGCGCTTTCGTTTCCGAAAGCATAAAGAGGAAAGGCAGCTTACAAGAGCGCCAAGTTTTGAATCGTAGGGTTAGTTTAGAGCGCATTAGACAATTGCTTCGGAGAGCGGATACGGCAAGGGAGACAGTCTTCGTGGTAATCCCCCCCTTAACTGAAACACATCTCGTAGCTGCTCGGGCTGGCGGAGCGTGAGATTTTAGTCAATTAGGGGCCACCTGTCGCTCTCACTATTAGCGCAACTTCACTGGCCATTTCTGAAGCGCGATGAAGGACAAGGTGGACAGCTTCGTGTCGATGGCGAACATGAATTTCGTGGAAAACACAAGTTCATTGGAAGACGATAATAGAGTAGATAAGGATCCTCCAAAGTGGGAGCACATAAGGGTGGAGGTGCCGGTCACGAAGGGGAAGGAGGAGCAGATACCCAAGTTCGATCACGACGACGGGCTGTGGACGACCGACATGAAGCGGAAGAAGCGGGAGGTGTCCCAGCAGGTGAGGAAAAAAAAGGGGTTGGGTGGGGCGAGGAGCGAAGAGGATGGGGAGGAGGATGAACTTGTTCGAGAGATTTAGGCGTCTACGAACAAATATTTTTAACTAACAACGTTGTTAACTCGCTTCCTTCCCCCTCCGTAACCCCCAAACCCCCAAACCCCAACAGATCTTCAAGGTCGCCCTCACAGCACTGTATCACGCGCTAATTATGCTCCTGACATGCGGAGCCACCGAGGCAGAGCTCACCTACGGGTACGAAAGGTACCCGCTGTTCACAAGCAAGTACTCGCGGAAAGGCCCCGGAAAGTACAAGCACTACATGCGCGTCAACAAGGATGACCTCTACCAGATAGCCGGGACCGAGGTGGACAGACCACCTGACAATTACACCTTTGCTGCCAACGTCAAATACGTGAACGGAGGCAAGACCAAGGTGGTGAAGGACGGGCAGTCATCAGCGTCGTCTAAGGTTTCCCCCGGCGACTCGGAGGTGAGCCACCATGAGGACGAAGCCCAGCGACGAGCTGGGAGTTCAGTATTCGACGTTACAATTAGCTGAGCCTCAGCACCCCTAACATTACCCGCACAATTCTAACCCGTCGACTCCAATCTTCACGCTCGTCGCAACGCTCGTCGCAACGCTCATCGCAGGAACCGGAGGAGAGGTCCGCGCTGGTGCCGAGGCCCTCCGACCACGACCTGGCCGACCCCCATTTCGTCGGAGGGCTCAAGGGGAACGGACAGAAACACGGCCGAACCAGGCCCGCACAGAAAATGAAGTACTTCGAGGAGGTCAGGGTGATCATCTTCCAGACCGACCTCGACCACAGGAGGAAGGAAAGCCTGTGGATCACCAACGACCTCATCGTCAAGAACAAGTCAGACCACAAGGTAGAAAAGCAGAAAATGATGAAACTCAAGGAAAGAGACGCGGACCTCTCAGCCAACCTCGAGACGGTCAACGAAGACGGAGAAATCGTGGAGAAGAAAGAGAAGAAGAAGGACACGCCCAAGCGCATTCCCATTCACGAGCGCGTCAAGGCGGCCAATAAAGCACACAGGAAGGAATTGAAGGCGAACCCGCTTCCCAAGGAGAGGTACAACCCGGGAGGGCGGTAGATAGGAAGGGGTGGGGGGGT
>BLQM01000119.1:19394-36057 GCA_012489335.1 Triparma laevis f. inornata
TCATGGTTTAAGCGATCGATTAAATCAATGAATTGTCGCAAATGCTAGCGATAGACAGCTGCGATTAACTCCCTAATTTTCAACATAGATATCCACAGCAACAGCAAGGTCGGCAAAGACCCGGCCGATCGGCGCCATGCTGGTCGCACCGTGTTCGATTTCCGCCTCGAGCATCGACTGGGCAGCGGCACCTTTGAGCATCACCACGACCGTTCGCGCTTCGCAAATCGCGGCCTTGGTAACCTACGTAAATCGTATCCCCTAATCTTAAAACGAAGGTCGACCAAAGTTAAACAGACTCAAAACAGCTCTAAGACTAGCATGGCCGGCTTCGGGGACCTCTCAGCTCTTTCCGACCTGCTTCAGGCGGGCGATGAGGCTAACAACGAGTACACTACGGTCGCTCAGCACGCCGCCCACTTCGGTGGCCCCGCCCCCACAACGGTTGTGGCCAAGCAGCCGAAGAAGTCGGAGCCTCAGAAAGACTCTGG
Organism: Triparma laevis f. inornata; assembly: GCA_012489335.1. Classification (NCBI taxonomy): domain Eukaryota; class Bolidophyceae; order Parmales; family Triparmaceae; genus Triparma; species Triparma laevis. The sequence goes on from BLQM01000119.1 coordinate 19,886, forward strand.
CGAGATCTGGGACGTTGACGAGGTCCCCGACGAGGAGGGCATCAAGCTCCAGCAGCCGCAGGACGCAGTAAAGGACACGCGCGCCGTGTGCAAGCACGAGATCTATTACAAGCAGAGCGTCGATTCCTCGGACGTCTACCTCGGCCTTTCCGATATCACGCCGGGGTCTACTGATTGCACGCACATCGTAGTGAAAGGTGAGGCGAGGACGAAGCCCGGGCGAGGAGCGAAGCGACTAGGTAGTATAGTTTGTTCTCAATGCGAGGAGCGAAGCGATGAATTCAACGAAAAGTTTCAATATGAGCGGCGGTTTCAAAGAGACGACGAGTTCTTCGAGCGGCGTTTTCGAAGAGCCGATGAGTTTCTCTCGCTCGGTGTTCTATTTACGTCGTTTTCATAATCTCGTCGTTTCAATATGAGCGGCGTTTTCGAAGAGCATCCTCGTTGTATTCATGACGCCTGCCTTCGTAATCTCGTCGCTCCGCTCCTCGCTCCCCTCCCCACCTTCTCCACCACTAACTCAGCTCGCCGCAGCCCACTTCCCGTCCCACGCGCTCAAGGACATCGAGCTAGACGTGACGAAAAACGTGCTCACAGCAGACAGCGACAAATTCAGACTCAAGGTGTACCTCCCGCAGCCTGTCGACCCCGACGAGGGCAGCGCCAAGTTCGACAGCAAGACCTTCGTCCTCACTGTCACCTTGCCCGTCCTCGAGAAAGAATGGTAACCACAAACAGAGCCACAAAAACTAATTGCTAGACTATTAAATCATTATTTTCAATATAAAATACCATCAAATTTATTTATCCATGTTACGCATTCCATTCACAATTCCATTTCATTCTGAAAAAGAATAAGTGGTTTAGAATTTCTCGAGGACCGGCTACTCGATTTGTCATGGCAATAAAGCTCCAAAATCAAGTGAATAAAAGGTTCGATTCCAATCTGTAAGGTAATATTGCCCGTATTTTTCATCCCCGTTATATAAGAAATAACGTAAATGTTCTAGCGAGGCGTGCGACGAAAGTCAAGTGGAGAAAAACGCTCGTTCTAATTCTCACCTCATCATCATCGTTCGTCGTTTATTCTTTATATTATTCGCTGACTTTGTATCGCCAGTCTCCGACGAAGAAGTGAAACTCGTCGATCTTCCAGCCCGCGTTGGCTAGTTGTTTAGCCCAATCTGTTGTTGGTTTCGTTCCTTCGAGTGCTTCGGTGGCGGCGTCGAGGATGTCGGAAGACGTTGCGGATGCGGAGATGGCAACCTGCGATAAGCGAAGCGAGTCGAATGAAAATTTGCGATAACGAGTTAGAAACGATAAGAGACGAAAGCGGCGGAGACCACGAGGAGCGAAGCGACGAGTTGCATATTTTTGTCGCAGTGTCTCACCTTCGTTCGACCGTTAATTTTTTTCAGCATGTACTTCTTCGACTTCACCTCCTGAATATCCACGGTCGACATTCCTATCTCCGCCAAGCTGCAGCCGAGGTCGATGTTGCTCCCTCGGAGCATGTCCCAAAAGCCGAAGACGGGTTCGTCCATTTCTGTTGGGTTCACTATTTTATCGTTCAGTATCAGGGTTTTGAGTCTAGGGAAGTTCAGTTGTTTGAACTTGACGCTCTTCACCGCCTTGTAGTTAGCGTAGACGTGGACGAACGTCCAGAAGCCGAACCACAAGAACCGCCATTCCTGCGGCGGCGGCGAGCGAACGAGGAGCGAACGAGGAGCGAAGCGACGAGTTGGTATAAGATGTTCATGTTAATGCGAGGAGCGTAGCGTTCGTAAATTGAGGAGCGTAGCATTTGTAATCGAGGGATGTAGCATTCGTAATCTCGTCGCTCCACTCTTCGTTAGTTTAAGATATCTTCTTCATTCTCAGCTCATCGCTTCCTTTCGCCTCACCTCAACCCAACCGCCAACGACGACGCCGCACATAATTCCAATAACGGTGATCGCAGTCTCTTGCGCCGACTCCTTTGACGTGATCTCCGAAGTGTCTCTTCCGTCCGTGAACGACATGAGGATTGAGCCCCTCGTTGCTCCTGCAGCCACGCCGCATATAGCCTTGCAAGAAGTGGAGATCGCGTAACCGAGGTTGTAGAACTTCGAGTCGAAGAACGGGAGCGTTATATCAACCAACATTCCCACGTCGTTGATAACATCGGCAAACAGCCGGTACTGCAGAACATAACCTTTAAAAGCATGGGAATTCGTACCGCTGAAAAGCAAACCCACAATCATACCTAGTCCATCGCGAAAGGCCCAGATTAACGCTGCGGCGATCGGAGTCGCTACGGCGTCGCCTATCCCCATCGTCGATAATACGGAGGCTGTCGTCAAAAGAGATCGAAGGTAGGATGAGAGACCTTGAAGGGTGTCGTAAATTTGGTACTCGTAGTATTGCGAGGGAGAATCGAGGGATGCGGGATTAGGGAGGAATGGGGTGGTGAGGGAGCGGGAAATTGCGGAGGTCGATCGTCGGAGCTTGTGCGTCGATGGAGGGGGGCACACACACGTGGTGATCCCATCGCTTTCAGTTATGGTGGGAAAGGATGATTTTGATTTGCGAGGTGCAGATTGCGAACGAGCGCGACGCGTTGGAGGCATGGTATGGATCGATAGGTTTTGCAGAAGAATTATGACAAAGCGGAGTCCGTCGGAACTGCTGTTGCGGGGCGGCTCTTCGTGACAAGCGCACTAGAAGCAGCGGGGGCGGAGGGTACTGCGGATTCCGGCGGAACTGCGGCTGCGGGGCGGAGTTTTGCAGCCGCTGCGGGTTCGGACGGAGATTGGCTAGATTTCTTTTTGGGGGCGTTTGGTGTGTGTTGAGGGGATTGAGAGGGAAATGGTGGGCTATGCTAGTACGTAGAAGGAGCAACAGACTTCAGGGTTGCGTATGGGACTGTGAAATTGACGAAATTGAAACTGAGGGAAGAAAAAATGACCACCAATTTGTCTTGGATTTTGCGCAATTTCTAGTTCACATAATTCAATAAAAATCATCCGCCCCGCCACACTTCCAACTCCTCTCTACTAAAAACAAATCAATGGCCTCCTTCACCTCGCCCCCAGTTCCTCCCGGCTTCCCGACCCTTGAAGCCGCGCACATGGAGCTCCTCGAATGCGCTCGCTACGGTGACAACGACGACTTAGCCTCTCTCCTCTCTCACCCCTCCACCAACGTGAACTTCAAGAACCCTCAGAGCGGTGCTACCGCCCTTCATCAAGCGTGCGCTAATGGACATGAGGTTTGTTGCTCTCACATTCTCGCGCAGCCTGACGTGCTTCATTTATCGAACGACTCAGGGAACACCCCGCTACACTGGGCGAGCACGAATGGGCATAAGAAGGTCGTGAGTTTGCTGCTGAAGAGGTTCCCGGATATTGACGTTTTGGAGAAGAATTCTTTTGGGAAGTCGAGTTTGACGGAAGGTACGAAGGAGCGAGGAGCGAAGCGACGAGTTGGGAATACGATACTAGCGCGAGTACTGAGGCTGCGTTCGTAGCGTTGGTCTAAATGCAAAAGCCTCTTTCTTCGCTAAGCAATTCTGACGAGTTACTGCGAGGAACGAAGCGACGAGTAAAGTAGAGAACGCATTGTCGTCACTTCGCTCCTCGCTATGAATATGATACTAGCGCTCGTACTTCGGCTGCGCTCGTAGCGTTGTTATAAATGCAAAGGCCTCTTTCTTTGCTACGCTATTCTAACTCGTTTAACTCTAATCTTCATGCGACTCGCTACGCTCGTCGCAGGGTTTACTTCAGAGAACACGGAGTTAATTGGTTCGTTGTTGGAGCACGACAGCGCGACGGAGGAGAAGCTGCTTCAAGGGTTGCCGGAGAAGCAGGATGTGCCGGCGGAGACGACCCACAGTTTGGCTTTGGGGAAGGGGAAGGTTGTGGTGAAGGTTAGGGAGTTGGAGGTGAGCGGCGAGCGACGAGGAGCGAAGCTGCATGCGAGTTACGCTCATCATCCATTCTAATGAGGAGCGAAGCCGACGAGCGTAGCGAAAAGCATTAGCGATCCGAGTTAATTTAGAGTGTTTTTGATGCGAGGAACGAGAACGATACATCCTTGTCGCTTCGCTCCTCGGCTCGCTTCGTGCGAGTTACGCTCATCATCCATTCTTACCCACCCCCTCCCTCCTCGTCTCGCTTCGATCGCCGCTCCTCCCCCCGTAGATGTCCAACGCCGACAACCCATTCACGGACGAAACTCAACTCGACACCACCGGCATGTCAATATGGGCTGGCAGCATAATCTCAGGCCGCTGGCAGACGAAGCTAGCCGAGGAAGGAGAGTTCAAGAACAAGAACGTCGTCGAGCTGGGGGCGGGCTGCGGGGTGCCGGGGCTGAGCATCGCCATTTACGGGAACGCGAAGACGGTTGCGGTGACGGATTTTAACGCAGGTGAGAAACTGCGAGGAGCGAAGCGACGAGCTGGCAATACGACAATTATGGTCGTAATGAGTCTCAATGAGGAGCGAAGCGACGAGTAAAGTAGAGAATTCATTAATTTGAACTCGTCGCTTCGCTCCTCGCCGGCAATACGACAATTATGGTCGTAATGAGGCTCCATGAGGAGTGACGCGGCGTTAGCAGCTTTACTCCAACCCCCCAAGCCGTTTTCGTCGCTACTTAATTCTAACTCGTTTGCTCCAATCTTCACGCGACTCGCTACGCTCGTCGCAGAAACTCTCGCTAATATTGAGCACAATATTGGGATCAACAAGGATGGGTATGGAGGTACCGCGGTTTCGAGCAAGCGGGTCGATTGGGCGGACGATGCGACGTGGGTTAAGAACTGCGACAGGATCGTCGGGTGCGATTTGGTGTACTCGAACGAGATCGTTCCGCTCCTTCTGAGCATAATAAACGGCTCGAGTAAAAGCGGTTGCAAGTTCTACTACACCGCGCCCAACGACGGCCGCCAGGGGCTGGAGGAGTTCAGATCCGGGATGGAGACTTTGGGGTGGAAGAAAATTGTCGAGGAGGAAGCGGGGGAAGAAATGTTGGGAAATCCCCTAGAGAGCGGAGACGACGACATGGCCTTTTTGTGCTTTGGAGAGATGAAGGAGAAGAAGTTCGTGAATTATGTTTGGGAGAAAGGGGAGTAGACATTAATTTTGACCCTTTACTTTATACATCTAAACCTAGCAGAATTGAATTTAATTTAAAACTCCTCGTACTCCAAACTAACCCCTCCATCCCCCCTCCTGGCCTCCTCCACGACCGGCACCTTCATCTTCCAGCCTCCCTCTCTCCCCCCCCTCATGACTCCCCTGTAGGCTAGAATAACGCACATGATTAGGAAAGCGTTTCGAAAGTTCCCGAAGAAACTCGTGTTGCCTCCGCTCAACCACTTCAAGCACTTGATGACGAACGCCCTGACCGGACCGTGCGGGCTCCCCTTGAAACCGGCGGGCACCTTCTTGCCCTCCATCAGCGCGTCGACGAAAATCCCCTTGTAATCACTGCGACGAGCGTAGCGAGGAGCATTAGCCAGGCGAGGGCGAAGCCCGGGCGAGGAGCGAAGCGACGAGTTAGAATGAATAATCATGCGTTGTCAGCTCGTCGCTTCGCTCCTCGTTGTCGTCGTTCACTCCTCGCAGTTCCTTACCTAGCCCCTTCGGGTATATTTACATCCATCTCGACCAAAGCCTCTCTCACGTCGGCGTCCTTCATGTCGCTGACCATCTCCAACAACTTCCCTCTGGTTTCGCCGTGATACGCTTGCGCGGCTACGTTCGCGTCTTGTTCGTTTCCGGCTTCCTTTTGGGCTTTCAGCGTTCGCAGCATTGAGACCACCCGAGGATCCGTTAAATCTATTCCCCTCTCCTTAGCTTCCTTAATCATTTCGGGAGTCGGATTGTCGAAATCAACGTCCTTGCCCTCCAGTGCGCTCCCCTCCTTTTCTGCGGCGAGCGTAGCGAGTCGCATGAGGATTGGTGTTGGCATGCTTAAAATGAGTAGCGACCAAAACAGCGTCGACGTTGAGACTGGAGCTCCTGGCTCAGCTAAATTTCGAACAGAGATATCACGTTGTCACATCGTCGCTTTGCTCCTCAATGCTTCTCACCTCTCTTCTCCATCCTCTTCTTAGCTTCGAGCGCTTTGTCGATCTTCTCCCTGAGCTCGTCAGCCTCCTTGATTTTACCTTGTTTCAGGTAGGCTTTGTGCAAGGCTTCGGATTCGAAGATGCGTCGCTCCAGCGTGTCTTCTTCTCCGACCCCCTCCAGTTTTGCCTTTGCGGCTTCTAACCTCTGCCTCTCTTGGGCTTCGCGGACTTTCAAGTCTTCGTCTTCTTGGTAGATTTCGCCTCGGTTGAACGTCCCCTTGAATTGTTTTTTGTCGAGCTGCTTTTGTTTCTTCATTTGGAACTTCAGGTCCTTTAGCTTCATGGCGATTGATTTGTCTTTCGGGGCGGCTTGGTTGGCGAGGGTTAAGTCCTTAATGGCCAGTTCCATCTAAAGAAGGCGAGCGAAGCGAGCCGAGTTAGAATTGAGTCAGAAATTTACGCTGTAACATTATATTTTTCAGCTCACCTCCAAACCTCCAGAACTGGCAGGCGTAATCCTCGATATCGCCCTCCTATACAAGGCCTTGACGTTCTTGTCGTCGTACCTATGCAGGACCTCGTCGCAGGCCCTGATAGCGACGTCGTGCTCGCTGCTCTTCTGGCAGCACAGCGCGAGGTTCAAATAGCAAGCGGTCATCAACCTCTCTACGTGGTTCTTCTCGGCCTCGCTGTTGAAGTCCGTGTAAGCGCCCTGTGCGATTAGTTACGGTGTTAGTTATATACCGGTAATGCAAAACGTCTCGCTAATTTTTCCTTCACACCTCCTTCAAATCCTCGTCCCTCATTCCCCTGTTCTTCCAGTCTGGATGCGTGTTCTCCGCCCAGACGAAGACCGCGAGGGCCTGCTCGTACTTGTGGTTCGCGTCTAAAAAATTGTCCTCTGCTAAATGTTGATTCCCCTGCGAGGCGCGAGCGAGCGTTTGTTAGTGGTTTGAACGAATTAGTAAGATTCACTACGAGTTAATTAATTGCGAATCCTACCTCCTGCTTCATTTTCTCAGCCACCTTCAACCGATCATCAAAACTCTCCAACTTCCGAGCCGCCAATACCATCTCATTCGCGAAAACAGAATTCTGGTAAAACCGAGGCCAGCTGTCGAACTTGTCCCTGAACGTCGCCTGCTGCGCCGTCTTCATCTTAACCGCCTGATCCATAAGCACGCTAAAAGGGGTTCCATTAATCTTAGCGTCCATTGGATTTCCGCTTCCGCCTTTTTCTACGTCAGCTCCTGCGAGGCCCTTGGCGCGCTTGTCTTTAAGATCCTCTTCTTCGAGGAGGGCGTCGACGTCGAGGTCGTACGATTTGCCTAAGTTTCGCGAGGACATGGCGGAGAGGGCGAGGGGAAATTTGAGTTTGGGGAAGGGAAATGGGGGGGTTTGAGGGATGGGGGAGAGGAGGGGGTTTGTGGGGGTGAGACGACTAAGGGTTTCAGGTGGGTGTGGGGGGTGAGCTTGGGGTTATCTGGGCGGGTAGTAAGTTCGAAAGGCAAAATCTTTTTGCCAGAGAGAGTCGGATGAAACAGCTCAATTCACTTTTCCACTGAATACCTTCCCATCGTGTGCACTACTACGCAATTTAAACGCATTCGTCAACTTTGGAAAAATATCCCCTCCTTGCAAACCCGCTCCCCTTTGCTGCTCGACTATAGTATTGAGATCCTTTAGGGTTTCGTCTTGTTATGTGTTAGGGTTAGTTTCAGACCAGTTCAAACCCTCAATCAGACCCTCAAACATGCTCCGGCACCTCCTACCCCTCCTACTCTTCCCCACCCTCACAGTAAACTCGTACGAATGGAACGCAACTGCGATCTGCGACGCCAGAAGAACCAACAGCCCCACTAATTGTTCCTTGAGGGGAGATCAGCTCCGGGGGCAACATATTAACTTCACCTTTGTCGAGGTCCCGCATTTTTTGGAGTTCGTAAGGGACCCGATTACGGAGGAAATCATATTCGAGGACATCTCAAGCGGTCTACTTTTCAAGTCCGATCACCGAAATACCACCTACGGAGCAGGTTTCCTCAACGATATGTTAGGTTGGATCTCCCACCACGCAGGGTTCACTTATTCCGCCTACATCGCCAGCGGCCGCTGCGAAAACGACGGGAAGGGACTTTACAATTCAACATATTCGAACAACTACAAGATAGCGAGCACGGACGTTTTCGAGGACGAGTGCACGGTTAAAACGACGGGGGAGCCGGGAAAGGGGAGGACGGACGCGTACTTGGGAATATTCTTTATCACGAATGAGAGGATGTCGAAGAACGACTTTACCATACCGTTTTTGAGCAATAAGGGACTCAGTATCGCTCTGCCTAATGATTTGGAAGACTGTAAGAAGGGGAGTCTGGGTAATAAGACTCAGACGTTCATCGACAACAGTAAATTGCTTCAGCCCTTCGACAACGAGCTCTGGTACGGGATCTTCTTCTATTTACTGTTTGCGTGTTTTTTACTGATGATAGTCGAGGGGAGTAATAAATCTCAGGTGAGACGCTTAACTGCGAGGAGCGAAGCGACGAGCTGGGAATATGACGATTTCGTACGCACTCCTCGCATTAAGAACATTCTATACTAACTCCGCTCGCTAATGCTCCTCGCTACGCTCGTCACAGGTTGGGAGGATTTTGTGAAGCACGAATCGGAGCTCACTCTGCTGGTGCAGAATAGATGCAACGACGACGACAGTGGTTTCAAGACAAGACCCGTGGGCGAAGGTCTCCCTCACGGTTATCTCACGGTGCAGGGCATACACGAACACTTTCTCTACTACTTCTTCCGCACCTTCCAATCTATTCTTGCGGGCAACGAGCTGCCCGAGGTGCTCACCGCCGAGGGGCGAGTCATGAACATCTGGCTCGCTATCTGCTCTGTGGTCATCCTGGCCGCGTACACCGCGAACCTCACCGTTTTCTTGATCGCGGACGTTCCCCACACAGTCGAAGGTATCAGCGATTTGATCGACAGAAATATCCCGACGTATCTCCCGTCGGACTCTGCGTTTTCCGACTGGGTCATTGCGGCATACCCCGAACTAAACGCCAAGGTGAGACAAGGCGTCAAGAAGATCGAAGCGATTATGTATCCGTGATATTTCAGCTCGTCACTCCACTCCTCGTTTTCGCTATCTCCACCTCTTACACGCTCGCTGCGCTCGCGCTTGCCGCAGCTTGTCGACAATTTCGAGCTGCAAATTACAACGCTAGAAACCGAGATTATGGATGGGAAATGCCGGGCCGTCATTGCCCCTGATACCAACTTGCAAGCTAACGGTACATTAAGCCGCGTCGATGGGCCTTGGGCCTACGGCTACAAGGATCACTCGATTGGCGTGAAGAAGGATTTTGTTGAGCTGAGGGACACTTTAGACTTCTGGATTCACGAATTAATACTAGCGCCTCCTTTGCATCGTCATAGCAGTCCTTGGAGGTAAGTGGGGGAGGCGGCGAATAAAAACCTAAAGATAATCATTCTAACTTCGGCCTGCGCAGTTTCAACAAGAACAGCTACAACATGGAGCAATTTTACAACAAATGGGTGTGCGCTGAAGCAGAAGACTGCTCCACCCTCGACGCCGGAGTGGACGAAACCTCGGCCTTGGGCCTCAGCCACTTCTCAATCCTCTGGAGCGTAAGGTGAGAAACTGCGAGGAGCGAAGCGAAGAGCTGGGAATCCGTTAATTACGGTCGTAACTCGTCCGCGCTGGTAGCTTCAGTCTAAACGCGCAAGCTTCTTGCTTCGCTACGCTATTCTGACGAGTTACTGCGAGGAGTGAAGCGACGAGTAAAGTAACAACGCGTTGTCTATGAACTCGGAGCGAAGCAACGAGAATGAAGTAGAGCACGCACGACTGTGAATTCGTCGCTTCGCTCCTCGCCGGGAATACGAAAATTGCAAGCCTCTTGCTTCGCTACGCTATTCTAACTCATGAACAACAATCATCATGCGACTCGCTACGCTCGTCGCAGCCAATGGCTCGGGGGGATATTACTTTTGAGTACGTTCCTCCGAAACTTGGACATGATAGGGTATCGCCTGAATGCGGTCACGAGAACGAAGCTGCCTATTATGAAAGAGAGGTACTAGGTGGTTGCGCGTGGTTGGCTAATCCAATTCAAGGTTCTGCTTTAACGTTTTCCTCTGCAATGTTACTTTGGTGCATTTTACAAACACCGTCAACTGGAGGTGAGACGAAGCCCAGCGAGGGACGAAGTGACGAGCTGACACCACATCACTACTCCTTCTAACTCATCAACGCCGCTTGTTTGCAGGTTGGGTACCGTTAGTTTTCATGGCTTCAGTCGTCACGGCTGCAATCTGGACGCTCGATCCAAGCGATACGGGTGTCAATGTCGGGTACATAGTTGGAGGTGTAATCATTGTATCCTGTTTGATAATCACGATGAAACCACCTTTTAGGGATTCGTGGGAGATCATCCCCGAGTTTTTGAGTCAGAACGATAAACTCAAGAAGTACACTTACGACAATGGAAAGTCTGTTAGAATCCAAGAATTCATGACGTATTACAACAACCATAAATATAACAGGTGTGTAGTTGGGGGGGAAGAGCAAACAAAGATAGCGAGGAGAAAAGCGATGAGGATGTGGAGCGAGAGCGATGAGAATGTGGGGCTCGAGTGACGAGGATATAAAGCTCTCGCTCCTCGCATGTGCCGCTCTTGCTCCTACTCCTCGCATTAAGAACATAATAAACTAACTTATCGTTTGGCTCCCCCCTCCCACCGTCGCAGCGCGTTTCAAAAAGGATTAACAGATAAAATGCTAGAATATTACGTCCAAGAAGACGTAGCGACCTTCCGGTTGCTGAAACACACTAAAAGCCTCTTACAGAAGTATCTACCGTTGTTGGATCAATTGTCTTCAAGGCAAGGGAGGGACACCATCCATGGACTTCAGTTATCAGCGAGCTATGTTTCGCAGGTTGTACACAGTGCGACTACCACGGTTGATGCTCTGCTTTGGAGGGCGTTGAGGGAGAGTAGGGAGGCCAGAAGACACAAAAATATCTTGAAAGCGAGTAAGAAAGAGAAGGTGTTGAACAAGAGGAGGAGCAGCGTTGCGAATGCGGTTGTGCCAGTGAATGGCGTGGAGGTGCAGGAGGAGGAGAACGATAACCAACATCGGAGGAGGGAGAAGGCGATGGAGGAGGAGGTACGAAGTCGCGAGGAGCGAGGCGACGAGCTGTGAACACGATATTAGCGCGAGTACGAGGAGCAAAAAAAGGGTATTGTGTTACTGAGTATTAACGATTGAACATTCTATACTAACTCGTCGCTTCACTCGTCGCAGGACTTTATCTTTGAGAGGAAGAGTAGTCAAGACAAGGAGGGGGTTGTGCGGGAGGTTGTAGAAAGTAGGAAGGAGGAGGTTGAGAGACTGGAGAAGAGGAAGGAAGAGCTCTTAGGAGCGCACGGAGATCTTGTTGGGGGGGGCGGGGAGGAGGTTAAGAAGAGGGAGAAGGTGTCGCGGACTCTAAACGCTGATGTAACATGAAAAATTTTGGAAGAATAGGGATTGGGATTGGGGGGATGAACGAAATGTTGTTTTTAGGTTTTACATCAAACAACGCTGATTTGCTTATTATTCTACAGGATGTTGCTCGTGTACCCTCCGTACAAATTGCTCTCCTCCACCGGTTCGTAGACGGGATCGCTTTCGCCGTCGCTTTCGATCAATTCGTAGGGCGGCGTTCCCTCTCCTCCGTGAACCTTGCCCAATAGAACCTGGCAGTCGGGGCTGAGATGCCTCAAATGAACGGTTTTGCCCGCCTCTCCGAATTTATCGGAAAGGTCGTTGATTGCTACGAGAGCGGAATGGTCGTAAACCCTACTCTCCATGAAGTCCAGCACGACGTCAGTTTCTGTGATGCTCTTGACGTCGAAGAGTCTGTCGAACTTCTGCGTGCTTCCGAAGAAGAGGGGGCCTGTAAGTTTGAACTAGCGGGGAGCCGAGGAGCGAAGCGTCGACGAGTTAGAATTGCGTAGTGGTGATAGTGGCATTCGATGTCTAGAGCGGAGCTGATAGTGCAGCATGATTTCGAGCGCAATTGTCGTATTTCGGGCGAGGAGCGAAGCGACGAGTTCATAGACAATGCGTTCTCTACTTTACTCGTCGCTTCGCTCCTCGCAGTAACTCGTCAGAATTATGTAACGACGAAAGCGGTTTGAAAATTTAGTCTCGCAACTTCTTACTTCCTTCCATCCCTTCTCGTTAACGTTCGAGCTGCAGAAGATCTGGGTGCTCTGCTTCCACGCAAAGGAGAGGGCGGACATGATGGTACCGGCGACGACGGCCTGGGCCAGGTCCTCGACCACCGTGATCCAGGAAACAAGCACTATGATGGCGGTGTCGAGCTTGGGAATCTTGCCGAAGAGGCGCAGGCTGCTCCAGTTAAACGTCTGCTGGCACACGAGCAGCATTATGCCGACGAGTGCTGCGGTGAGCGAAGCGAACCGTGTTAGAAACGAGTATTGAAGAAAGCAACACCGACGCGTTCTGTTTCTCACCTGCTATGGGAATTTGACCAAGGAGGGGGGCTGCGAAGATGATGCCGGTCCCGAGAGCGAGGGACATCGAAATGCCGGCTAGCTTTTTCGAGCCGCCGGATTCGACGTTCATGAGGGACTGCCCAATGAGTGCGCACCCGCCCATTCCCCCCGTGAGCCCGCTGAAGAAGTTGCCGAGGCCCTGGCCGCGGCACTGCGACAGGCGTAGCGAGGAGCGGCGAGCGAAGCGAGCCGAGTTAGAATTGTGTAGCGACGAAAATGCTTTAGCATTTAGACTAAGCTACGTCGCTCCGCCTCATTGTTACTCCCGCAATCCTCCCATTCCCAGCTCGTCGCTTCGCTCCTCGCAGGTTCTCGCCTCCTTGCTCGTGCTTCCTCTCTTCCCGTCCTCCACCATGCCGTCCACGAGCTGCAGCGTCAAGAGGGACTCGATGAGGCCGACGGTGGCCATGGTGAGGGCGTAGGGGAAAATTATCGCGAGCGACTTGAGAGTGAACGGGATCGCCGGGATCGAGAGAGAGGGCAAGATGGAGAGTCCGCCTCTGAAGGTCTCGGCGCCCGCGATGTCGATCAAGGTCTTGGCGGGCAGGTTGAAGCCCTTGCTGATTGCCGTAGTCAAGACGATGGTCCCGAGACTGCGGCGAGCGGCGAGCCGTGTTAGAGGTGGAGATTGCAAAAACGAGGAGCGGACGAAGCCCGTGAGGAGCGAAGCGACGATGTAGTTCTAATTCTCTCTTAGAAATGATCGAGCGAGCAGAGAGGTTAAGGCAGCGGAAAACGAGGAGTGGAGCGAAGCCCCTAGGAGCGAAGCGACGATGCGTTCTATTGTGGTGGAAGCGAAACGCATTATTTCATTCTTCACTACCGCTCGCAGAGAGTTAAATACAGCGGAAAACTGTTCACTTTGCTCCTCGCTACCGCTCGCCGAGCTAGAGGTGGAGATTGCGAAAACGAGGAGGGAAAGCTTCTCACCTTGCGGGAATGGCCTTCGTCAACCTCGGGATGGCCTTCATGAAGATCATGGAAGCCGCAGTGAGACCGATCATCGTGACTCCCTTGGCCCCCCCGAGGAGCGTCCCCGTGGCAGGGTTCAAGAAGTGAGTGAGCTGCGCCTTGGTCATGACGATGGCGAGCCCATTGACGAACCCAAGCATGACGGGGTGCGGGACTAGGCGGATCCACTTTCCGAGCCCTCCCAAACCGGCGAGCATCTGGAGGACGCCGGCGAGCAGAACGCAGGCAGATAGGTAGACTGGACCGTGAGCGGCAACCAGACTCGTTACGACGACAGCGCAGGCGCCGCTGTGAAGATCGGCGTAAACAAGTTAGAGTTGCGTTGCGAAAGTGGCATTGTCGATAACCTCGCAGTCTCACCTAGCGCCGGTGATGATTCCGGGGCGGCCCCCGAAAGCGGCCGCGAAGAATCCCATAATCACAGCCGACCACAAGCCGACGATCGGGTTCACTCCCGCGACGAAGGAGAAGCCGACGGCTTCGGGAATCATCGCAAGGGAGACTGTGGCGCCGGAGAGGACCTGCGTTTTCGCGGATGCAAGCTTGTCGGGGTCTTGGGAGAGCATTTTCTTGGCGTTCCTGGTGAGGTTCTCGAGGCGAGTATTTTTTGCGAGATCGCTAGGTTCGGCCTGCGCCAACAAAGCGAGGCCTTTCGAGGGCTGAGAAATCTTCTTTAGACTTCGAGGGAAGTGTTGTCGGGTTGTGGTGGGTGGCTGAAATCCATGAGTGACGGAAGCGGCCAGAGTCAAGCACAGTGCGAGCGTAGGGAGACGCATATAAGTGATTTTAGTTTCACAGCACAAATTGCTTAAATCTCGATCAGTTTTTCACTCTGTCCATTCAATTTTCACCGCGATCTCGATATAAAATAAGCTCGCCACACCCTTGAATTATCCCAAACCCCAGGTCACCTCAAACCGACGCCTACATACGCGATATCAATCGAACCAGTCGTAATCGTTCCGCATCCCTCGATCACCTCCTCGACCGTGTGCCCCACCGTCCCTTCGACGACCGCCAGCCACAAACCCTCCCCCCCCTCTCCACCGCCGTTCGTCACCATGTCGTGGGAAGAGGCGCGAAAGGCGCCGTGGAAGAACCTGAATAGCGTAGAGACCGTGTCGAAGAGGCGTCTCAAGGCCTCCAACCCCGCACCGGCAGCGGGCGCGTCCACCTCCACTCCTACAGCTGCGTCAGGGTCACCGCCTAAACCAATAGTTAAGGCGCAGCCGAAAATTTTGGGGATCATTCCGATAGCCCGCGAATTCACCTGGGGCGAGGTGAGCCCGTTCCGTCGCTCAGCTCCTTCGCTGCGAATATTTATTCCGCTCGATCAATGTTTGCGCTCTTGAATCTGAATCGTTAACACCAACAAATAAATCACTCCACGCCAATATCTCTCCCATCCGCTCGTCGCAGCTTGGCCGCAACGTGCTGTTTGGCGTCTCCGTAGGCGGCATAACAGGTATAGCGTTCGGTTTCATGGACGGCATGAAGCAGGTTCAAGAGAGTCAGAGTTTGAAGAGTCTCTCGAACAATGCGAAGGGTTCTTATATTATGCGAGGTGAGGAAGGAGAGTTGAAGAAGGGGAGGTGAAGAAGGGGGGTTGAACGTTTGTGAAAGCGACGTTGAATTGAGAAAACGTGTCCTGAGCAAATTGTCCGCACAAAATTACGCAACTAACTAACACGGCTCGCTTCGCTCACCACCGCTCACCACCGCTCGCAGGTTGCGGCACTACCGGCATGGCCTTCGCCGGTTTCTTCTCGGGCTTCCACGCGCTCAAGTACGGCCTAAGGACAGCCTTCGACACCGGAGACTACACCCAAATCGGAGTCGGAGGTTTAGCAGCTCTAGGCGGCCTCGGCTACTTGCCGGTGTATCGGAGGCTGCTGCCGTACGGCGTGATGCTGATTGCGATGGATAGTTTTAATTTGTTGTTTAGAGAAGAGGAGGGTAGGGCGAAAGGTATACGGCCCGATGGTACGGTGGCAGGCGACAGTAAAGAAACTAAATACGAAGATGATGCATGAAAGTGCTGTTTGTTCTTAGAAAGTTGTTGTGTCTGTGTCTTTATTTTTATTTTCCTAATCCTAACTACGACGTTGTTCCTTGCCTTAAAACTTTCCAAGAATGTCCATCTCCCTGTACAAGAACTTGTCCTCCCCATCCATCTCAACCTTAGTTCCTGCCGAGGACGAAGCCAGAGCGAGGAGCGAAGCGACGAGTTAGTATAGAATCATGCTGGCAATATTTTGCGCTCGTGCTGTCGCTCCCCTCCATGCACACTCTATTCTCACCTCCGTACTCAGGCAACAAAACCTTATCTCCAACAACAACGTTCATCTTGCTCGTAGTTCCGTTCTCCATGAGCATGCCTGGTCCGACGGCCTCGACTACGCCTTCGTTGGTGGGCTTCTCTGCGCCGGGGAGGAGGATGCCTCCGGCTGACTTTGTCTCGGCGATTGTGCGGGAGACGAGGACGCGATCGGAGAGGGGGGAGAAGGAGCGGCGGAGGGCGCTGAAAGTGGGGGTGGGGGTGGGG
>BLQM01000119.1:39122-51800 GCA_012489335.1 Triparma laevis f. inornata
CGAAGCGATTCAACATTTTTAGGAAATCTAATAAGCCGCTTATTCTAACTCATCTCATCGCTTCGCTCGCTCCTCGTAGGGGTCCGGGGCGTTAATGCTGTGCTTACGGGACTCGACATGATTAAGAATTTGGACGGCGTTGTGGTGATATGTACGAGCAATTTGGTGGAAGGGAGCAGGGTTGATGAGGCGTTTTTGAGCAGGTGTGATGGGGTTTGGGAGGTGGAGGGGCCGGGGGGGGAGGGCGTTGGCAGAATATTGAGGGAGACCATTGATGAACTTAAACGAGTGAACGTGCTGACTGTAAAGGACGACGATAAACTGAACTCGAAGCTCCTTGAAGCTGGAAAGAGGGGAACGGGAAAGTCGGGAAGAGAAATCCGAAAGGCTGTCGTCAAAATGTGGAGCGAAATGGGGGGCGGGATGGGAATCGAGGCTTCAGACGTTCTGGATGCGTTGTGGTCGTAATATAATATTGTGTTCGTTGTAATTAAAGTCTCTGCGGCGCGTTGCCTCTTTTCCCCACAAGTCAATCATTTTTTTGAGGGACATATCTGAACGACGTTAGGGTTTCAGAACCCTAATAATTTATAGGAGTCGAGCAAGGGTATGAAGCGTCAAGTGTATTAATTTAAGTTGCGTACGCGATCGTTCACGCACATTTATGCCGTCCCCAAAACGTCAAAATATCTCCCATACCATAATCGTAAATCTATTTTTCATTATTAAGCCTAATTTTGGTTATATTCAGAATCTTAGGACCCTTAAGCGATTGCTTTAATCATACGATTTTTCAAAAAAGTAGATTTTGGAAACAAAATCTGTGTTCTTGGGGTTATTTTGGTCAATTTGGGGAATATTCATTTATTTAAGGCCCCCTTAAATAACGAATATGCTATCTTCATAACAAATAAACCCTAAGGAGACGAAAATACAAAACAAAAATCCATGATACTGAGATTATTTCGAAAAAGTTACTATTGAACTTGGGTACTCAGGGGACTTATAAAGCCAATTAAGACAAAAGATGAATCTGAAAATAACCAGAAGGTCAATTTCATCTCCAGTGATTTGGCTAAAATTGATTTTCGGTTTATCTCGCGTTCTCGAATTGATCGTAACCCTCACGAATATCCTAGACGACAAACTAGGTCATTTAAACTAGTCCTGAGGTTCTGCTGACTTCTAGCTGCGGAGAAAAGGAGCTATTCAGTTTACGAGCTTGGCTCCCCCCGCATTCTACATCAGCACACTCAACTAATCACATGTCGAAGAAGTCAACGAAAAGGAAGGGCAAGACCAAGGCCAACTCCAACTCCTCCAATAAAACCAACAAGTTCGTGACCAAATGGGAAAATATTCACGCCTCTGACGAAACTGCGCCTCCCTCCGCATCTCCTCCCTCAACCTCCCCTCTACTGACGTCTTCCAATGCCGCCAGCCGCTCATCCGATTTCCTAACTGCTACTGCTTCCTCCGATCTGCTCGTAGTGACCCCTAACCCTAAAACAACCTCAACCACCTCCCCTCCTCCTCCCGACGATAGCTGGATGGACAACTTCGCCGATACCACCCTCAAGACCTCAAAGTCTTCTAAAGCCCCTCCCAAACCATCCCCCCCACCAACTCCAACTCACCCCCCACCCCCAACCCCCCCTCACCCCCTACACCATCACGTACCATGAATCCCCCTTATCCCTCTCGTCCGCTGACCGACACGCTATCTACGTGCTGTTCCTGACCAACATGAAATCTCTCTACCTGCGTTCTCAGGACGGCCTGAACGAGACCGAAAAGGTGGACGAGCTCTTTGACGTGAGCGATAGTCGTTACCTCGTCGTCCGCTCTGCGGAGGACCAGGTGGTCGGTTTCACTCATTTCCGATTTTGCTACGATTTCGACGACGATGACGAAGAAGAAGAAGAAGAAGAAGAAGAAGAAGACGATGACGACTCCTCACCAACCGAATGCGCGTACATCTTTGAGATCCAGGTACGAAACTCGCCGCTTCGTTCCTCGCAGGCTTCGTTCCTCGCAGGCTTCGTCCACTCCTCGTTTTCGCTATCTCCATGACTAACACGCTCGCTCCCACTCACAGGTCGACCCAACAACAAAATGCGGCCTCGGCCGTCGCATGATGGACCTCGTTCACCTCCTCGTCAAGCACGTAAACCTCCCAAAAATCACCTTGACCGTCTTCTACGCCAACCTTGCCGCGATTCGCTTCTACTCGAAGTTGAATTACCTGATAGATTCTCTGATTTGCCCCACCGAGGAGGACGAGACCGATTACTTCATCTTGTCCAAGTCTACTGGGGTGAAGGAAATTGCGGGATTGAGAGCCGAGCGATTGACCGAGTTCTTGGAGAAGTTTAAAAACGCCATAATATAGAATTTACAAATGTAAAGTTTGGGGTTTTAATAGTTTTCTACGTTTGGGTGAACCCTCAGCAATAACGTCAATCTTTCTTCGTTTCCACTTTCAAGTAAGAACTTCCTGAAGTTCCACGCGCAATCCTTAGTCAATTTTTGATCCTTCCCAAGTTGCGCCTCATATCCCTCGAGCGCTCTCTGATAAAGCTCCTCTCCGCTTTCCCATAGTCCGCCGTAATACAATAAATATTCGCAATATTCTACACGCTGTCGAGCGTACTCGGATGATTCTTCCCCAACAACCGCTCGCTCCCCTCCAAATCTTTCTCGTAATACTCCAATGCCTTCTCGTAATTCTTCAACTTCTGATAAACTGTTCCCAAATTATTCAACGATCCCAACGTATCTTTGTGATCTTCTCCTAGCACCTTCATCCCTCCCGCCAAACACCTCTCGTAAACTTCTTTTGCCTCCTTATACTCTTCATTCGCCTCCAGCACAACACCAAGTGTGTTTAACGTGCTCAAAGTTGCAACATTCTCCTCTCCCAGCACCCTCTCACACCTCTTCAACTAATCTCTCAACTTCTTAATATATTCGTCAGTGCTCATTTTATTGCCAATGATTAAAAAATGCGTCGCATCGAGCGCCTTCTCACTATCGCGCCCTAGCTGCTCCTCGAACCCCTCCTTTGCTCGCTTCAAGTATCGCATCGCATCCTCCATATCCCGAACCCTATTACACGCCATCCCCAAAGTATAACAAGCGTCCAAAACCTCCAGCTTCCTCGGATCCTTCTTCTTCTTCTTCTTTCCTCGGACTTTCTTCTCCTCCAGCATCGCCAATTCCAAAACCTAAAAAATCCTCCTCCACCTCCGCCAACGCCCTGAGCTTCACCAAATCTTCCGACCTCGTGATCCTCAGCACCTGCTGCTCCATGGACTCCCTCACGGTGTAGTAGATTCCCCTCCCCCCAACAATCCCCAAAACGTCAAAAACTTCCTTCTATCGTAAGTACGTCGCCTCGTTCCCATTGAACTGCTTCTGGAAGTACTCGTTGAAGACGTCGTTTCTCGCAAGCTGCCTAATTTTCCTCGCCGACGTCGGCCAAAGGCCGCGCTCGCCGACGTTGTTGCTATAAACGCCAACATCAAACCCAACGATCTCCTTCCTGCAAATAGGGCAAGGCTCGGATCACGTCATGAGCTCCTGAGCGCACCCCCTGCACGCGGCGGAGTGGCTGCAAGGGCGCACCTGAGCGTCGGGGACGCTGTCGAGGCAGATGACACATTTCTCCTCGTATTTCTCCTCCTCATCGATAGAACCCTTGAGCGGAATGGCAGGCGGGGGAGGAATGGGAGCCGACATCTTCTTTTGAGGAGCGACGCAGAGTTTCTTGTGATACTTTCAGTCGGCTGCTTGGTGCTTCGCGGAGCAGTAGCAAGTCCCGAGGCAACGGCCGCATAGCTGGTGGGCGGATTTGCGGCAGCCAGGAAAGGCACAGACCGGAGCGGGTTTGGCCGTGGCCGCAAGTTTGGACGGGGATTGACTAGATTTCATTTTTGGGAGCGTTTGGTGTGTGTTGAGGGGATTAAGGGGGAACTTCTATGCAATTAGTGTACGTGTAAAGTGTAACAGACTTTGAAGTTGCGTGTGGAACGAAAAAATCGACGAGACTGAAATTGAGGGAAGAAAATCTGAGAAAGTTTAGCAGTCAATTTATCGAAACCTACGTACCGCGAAATCCAAATCTGTAGCCGACGAGTCTAATTATAGCCACGAGAGCCGAAAAATGAGTGGGAAGAGGGGAAAGGGATACGAGGGGGACAAGGATGATGAGGAAATGATCGAGGCCACAGCGGCGGATTTGTGGACGGTTTCATCGTCGGTTTCCACTGCTCCTCCGTCCTGGATCATCAAGCTCAGGAAACCCGAGCTTCGAGCCGAGTTGGACGATAGGTCAGTCAAGTTCGAGAAGATGGACAACAAGTCCGTTCTTGTTGAGCTTCTACGTCTACGCCTCGGCTGCGAAGTCCTCCTGAGCGGCAATAACTTCCTCAATACAAACGACTTCCGTAGGTTGCTCATTCAGTTCGTTCCAGACAGTATGTTAATGACGATGAGGGTTATTTCGAAGCCTTGGCTTCTCGTGGCGAACGGTATTATTGATGAAGGTGTTTTGAGCGGCGATCTTATGGTTCTCGATGAAACGAGTATAGGTTGGGAGAGGGCTGAATATGTAAAGGAGAATCGGGTGGCGACGCGAGTTATCTTCCTTTTAAATATCACGAAGGTCGGAGAGAACATCTGCTCCTACGCCGTTAATCTCGTCGCTGTTGATATCCCCGGTGGTGTTGAGAGGATTGGTAAAGGTGCCTTCTGTGACTGCGAGAATTTGACTACCGTATATTTCCCTGGGACGTTGAAGTTTATTGGGATGTACGCCTTCGCTAATTGCGCCATTCTAGACAATGTCGATCTCCTCCACACGAATTTACAAGAATTAGGTCATCGATGTTTTGATACGTGCTCAGAACTAAAATCAATGACGATCCCGGACTCGCTTCAAACGATTAGTAGCTTTGTCTTCGCTAATTCGCATTTGTTACTGAGGGAGAGCCACAATCTGGCGAACAACATAAACGACGATGATAGCGACGTTGATTGGGATGATGAATACGATGAGATAGATGACGAGGATAAAACAGTCGAGGTCATTGCGTACCTCCGCTCCAAGCAGGAAGTTTAGGAAAGAGGGATAATTAATTTAAAACGATTTTTGACAAAAGTATTTTCTTTTCTCCCGATGGTACGTCGCACAATGCATCACCCCCCAACCCCCCCAAACTCTCAACCCCCCATAGCTATTAATTAAGGTGCGCGGTAGTAGTTGGTCTGCACGAAGGGCATCTTCTCGATCTTGGCAGGCAACATTTTCTTTCCCCTTTTCACCATGATGTCCGTCCCGACCTTACTGTGCGCGGTCTCGACGTAGCCCATGGCGATGGGGTGCCCGAGGGTGGGGGAGGGGACTCCACTGGTGACCTCTCCGATTTTGTTCTCTCCCGTGGCATCGTAGAGTTCGACACCGCCTCTCGCCGGGGCCTTGTGGCCGGCGATTCCGACCCTCTTCCTGGCGACCTTCATGAGTCCTCCTTCGGGTTTCAAGAACTTGTCGGCTCCGACGAAGCCCTGAGAGTGTTGTTACGGCGAGCGAACGAGCGGCGAGCGAAGCGAGTCGTGTTAGATGCATGCATGGTAATGAAAGTTGTCAGCGAGAAGCGAAGCGACGAGCTGCTTGTATTTGCTAGTAGTGGCTAGTAGTTGGTCTCCACTCCTGTCACCGATTCATAATTCTAACTCATTCACGCCAATTTCCACGCGACTCGCTACGCTCGTCTCGTCGCTTCGCTCCTCCCCAATTTCCTCACCTGCTCGGTCCTCCTCCTACTGCCCTTTCCTCCCAAAGTCCAACCCAAAACGGCCTCGATGGGATTGGTGGTGTTGTCAATGTCGTTACCGTACAGGCACAAGCCGGCCTCGAGGCGCAGGGAATCCCTCGCTCCGAGTCCTGCGACGTCGACGTCTGGGTGCTCCATGAGCGCTCCAATGACAGTCTCGGCGTGGCCCGAAGGGATGCTCAGCTCGAATCCGTCCTCTCCGGTGTAGCCGCACCTAGTGATCCTGCACCCTGGGACGCCAGCGAGTTCAGTGTCGAATCCTGAGAAGTAAAAAAGATTCGGATTAGTTATCGTGTGTTGTCAATATATTGCGTAGTTCCCCCCTCCTACGCCACCCTCTTATCTTACCCTGCATGAAATCGACGCCAGTCAAGTCAATCCCACTCGGCATGATGGTCTGAGTAGCTTCAGCGGCCTTGGGCCCCTGAATGGCCGTGAGCGCCAAGCTCTCCTCCATGTACTCCATGCACACGTCCTTGCTTCCGTACTTCTCGAGCTCGGCGTTGAAGTGGGCCATGTCCTTGTGCTTGCAGGCTCCGTTGACGACCATGTAGATGTAGCCCTCCTTGGCCCTGCTCACGATGCAGTCATCGATGATGGTGCCCTAAGAGGAGCGAGCGAGAGCGAACAAGGAGCGAAGCGAAGCGACGAGTTAGAAATAATAGAATTAAATTTCAGCCCGCCAACAAAACTGAGCGGCTGCAGCTCCACTCACCTCAGGAGTAGTGATCAAGGTCAACAAACCAAACCCAGGCTTCAAACCCTTAACATCACCAACGACGCACTTCTCGATGAAGTCGTCGCAGTCAGCTCCATGCCACTTGATCTGGCCCATGTGGGACACGTCAAAGATACCGGCCTTGTTGCGGACCTGGGCGTGCTCGGCCAAGATTCCGCCGTTGTCCTTGTTGTAAAGCACGGGAAGGGAGTAGCCTGCGAACTGTATTTAAAGGTAATGATGTTGGTATTGTTGTTTCAAGCGGAGTTAGAAAAATAACACACGCGCCCCCCTCTTTTTCTACATTCCCTCTCCTCTTCCTCACCTCAACGAGCTTTCCGCCCTGGCTCTTGTGGAACTCCTCGAGGGGAGTGATGATTCCTCCGTTGTCCGCGTTCGTCGGCAAGGCGGAGAAACCGCGGTTTAGGGTTCTGTTTGAGAGAAAAGAAACGAGTTAGTAATGCGAGCGATGCTGATGCGGACGACGAGGCAGAGGGAGAAGGAAACACGACGGTGAATACGAAATGGAGGTAGATATGCGGCTCTCCTCAACATCCCACCGAACATGAACCATTGATATTGACTGTGTCCTACTGTTGGGCCCCTCCCAGCACTGCGTCGATTCTCGCAAAACCCGACCACGCCCCGGGCGTCGAGCCAAATCGCCCATTAACCTCTCCACAACGACTTTTCAAGCGCTGATTTTTTTTCTCTCATACAACTATCACCCATACCTCGAAGCAGCTCTGGTGGCGATACGGCTAAGCATTCTAGTCAAAAGTGGTTAAATTCCTTCGAAAATCATCGATTGGAAGAAACCAAACAGGCACTTCTAAGCGGTGTCAGACCCCACAGACCCACTCAGCCACCTTCAATCATTGAGACGTTAGCACTAGCTTCGATGGTGAAGGTGAGACTACGCGTATTTACACAGCAACGGCCGTTCGCACAGTTGTGTTCGAAGAGACATCCAATCGGTCCATTTTTTCAAGCGCCCTGGGCGCTTGTTGCCTGTTTTCGACCCCGCACCACAACGCCCTGGTCACCCTCCCGCTCACACTATAATTTTTGAACTCCAACCTCTCCCAAACACACGCTAAAAATACAGGCAGGAGAGTCGCAGCAAACCCCGCCTGCCCCTACCCCCGTAAACCCCACTGCTCCCCCTCCACAAGCCCCCACGCCTCCCGCCCCCACCCCCCCCGCCCCTACCGTGAAACCCGACCACTCCACGACCACAACAACCAATACCAATACTCCTTCATCAGGTGCTTCATCAGATCCAAACCACGATCCGAAACACTCTCCCCCCGTAAAAGTCCAAACCCCGAAATCCAAGAATTCAAAGAAGTCCCGCAACGACCTCCTCCTCTCAAAAATTTGCCAAATTGAGCTGCAAGATTCGAGGGTCTTTGATACGTGCGATGAGGTTAGAGAGAAGGTGAGGAGCGGAGGCACTGTGTGGGGAATGAAATTAAAAGAAATGAAATGAAACGGAGACTATAACCAATCTAATTATAGATGAACTGCTGAAACTCTCTGCTATCGTTACTTGATCGATTCTAACACGCGCACTCACCCCCCCCGCACCTACTTCTCACTCCCAGGCTCAATCCTTCATCACCCTCCACAAGTGCTCCCGCGCCAGCTTCCTCCGCGCTCTCTGCCAGAACAACGCCGTAAAACCAAACTCCTGGAAGGCATTCGTAGGCTTCAAAGGCGAGTTCGCTGGCGCGAACAACCGCTCGTATTACCTGGCATACTTTTTTTTGGAGAAGCTTAGAGTTCTTCAGGGGGAACCGAAGAGTAAGAGTCGGACTGATTCGGAGAAGGTGAGATTGCTAAATGGTACTTTTCAACCCTCCCCCTCCTCCCCCCACACTCAACTCTCTAACCCCCCTCCCACCAACGCTTCGCTTTGCTTGCCGCTACGCTACCACCAGTCCTTTCCACAAGGCAGACCGTTCACACACTCCCGCGACGAGGAGGGCGCTAAAAACCCCAACCAAGTCCAAAAAATGCAGCTGTCCCAAATGCCGCCGCTAGCAACGCCCAATTACCAGATCCCCAACGTGGTTACCTCCTCGTTGGCCGTCCCCGCCCCCACCGTGCCTCCCCTCGCCCCCCTCCCCATGCCTTCAATTCCGCCCCTTGCCTCCTCCAGCTACACTACGAATTACCCGTCTTCAGTGCCTCCAGCTCCGGTACCCGTGATCCCCATGCCTCCAGTCCCAACCATCCCCGGCGTCCCCGCCATCCCCCACGCCCCCATCCCCCCCATCCCCGGGGTCCCCGGCGTCCCCGGCATCATTATCCCTACCATCCCTCCCCCCCAACCCCAAACCGCACTCCCCGTTCCAACACCAGCTCCCATAATACCCGCAACAATACAACCACCTCCGGCAATTCCGATGCCCCCACCGACGATTCCACCGCCGCAACCTACTTCTGGCGCTGTAGAAGCGTTACTAGCCCTCGAAGAAAACAAATAACACAAATAACGCTTCTTCATATGATCAAACAAATCAACCACCTTCGCTTTCCATTTTACGTTTTACTATTACGGCTCCAAGAAGAAGTGCTCGTTAGCCTTCTTCCCCCCACCCCCCACCCCCTCCAACCCACCTCCCTCCTCCTCCAACTCCTCATCCCCAATCGCCCTCAAACAACTAATAAAATCGCTCTCGCACGTCCCCTCCTTCGTCGCGCACGGCACAGGAAATTCGGGGTCTTCGCAAGGACCCTTGAAAGAGCTACCGACACAGTCGCTTACTAGACCGAAGCCTGAAAGGGGGGAGGGGGGTTAGAATTGAATTGGGGGGGATGAATTTAATTCGGAAGCACTCTTCGCTTCGCTCCTCGACCCCCCGCTTCGCTCCTCACCATACGGCGTCCTCGCATTCCCGCCACAGTGCTCAAAGTCCTTCACGGTCCTCTTGTAGTTCATCAAAACGCTCAGTATCTGGTACGCGTGAGGTATGTACGCGTCGAAGGTCTTGTCCCTCGTATCGTAATCGATGTAGTTGTAGCCCTGCCCCTCCATGACGATGTTCCAGGGCGCCATGTCCTCGTACAGAGGCATGCCTATGAATTCCTTGTACGCGTGCGCCTTCAATTCGGGCACTAGGCCCATCCTCAGAACTGCGATCAGCGTCAGGCTCTTGATGGTATTATAAGGAATGAAATGGCCGTCCATGTCCCGAGTGAGCCAAACCCTCGTCCACTTGCCGTTGTTCAAATGCGCTTTGCTTCCTCCCTCACTCTCTCCCTTCTCGTCATCGCTGCTTATGTGCATCGTGTAGGTCCTCTGGTGTCCGTCCTTCTTGAAGTCGTAGTGATGGTGAACCGCCCTAGTGGCGTTGACGACGTCAACCCTGACGAGTCCTGCACACAAAAAAATGTTGTTAGAACAAATCCAGAATCCAAAAGCTCGCTAAGCTCGCAGCTCGCCCCCCAACTCACCCTGACCATCCAACACCCCAATGGCCACCTTCGTGTCCCCGCCGTAAACCTCCGTCTCCATGCCCAAGAACCTCCTCTCGAAGTCGTGAAACCCAGCAACCGGGTGGTTCTTCACCTTCCACCCATCCGCCCCCTTCCCGTACGGGGCCACTTTCTCCTCGCCGAACAGCTTCCACACCAAGCTCCACTCCGCGCTGGTGGGCAAGCTCACGAAGTTCGTCAGCGCCGACGTGAACAGCCCACCTAAAATCTTCCCGAACCTGCAACCAAAAACGTGTTAGAACCCTTCACGATCAAATCTTGATCCAACCACCAACCCACCCCCGCAAAAATACTCACCCCTCCCTCCTCCCACCGTCCAAAAATACACTCAAACCATTCCAATAACTGTACCGCATCAGTTCAGGACTCTCGTACAGATTCTTGGCCACCTCCCCGACGGTCTCCTTTGTGCACACGGCGTGGTTCCAGACCCCCCCCTCCACAATCCTGTCCGTGGCAGCTTGGGCCTCTTCCTCCTGGTTCAAAATACTGATTATAGTGGCATCAACATAATCGTCCGCTGCAAGTTCTCCAACCCCGGCGCCCCCTATCTCCATGAAGCTGAACTTCGACCCTGAGACTCCCTCTTCCCCCTCCTCCAACTCCAAATCCTTCTCGATCTCCGCCTTGATACTCTTCCACATCTTCCTGTCCCCCCGCTCCCCCAACCCCTTCCCAACCCCCTTCACGAACAAATTCCACGGCGACGCATCTCTCCCTAACCCCCCCCCAGCTCCTCCCCAAACCCCCCCCTCCAAGAGCATCCTCGCCAGCCTCTTCCTGTGACTCCTACGCTCCAATCCCAGCCACAATAACACATACAACGAGACCTTGGCCTCCTTCTTCCCCGTGCCCATCTGCACCACCGGCCTAACTCCCTTAATCTCCAACAAAACCCCTGCAACAAGCGTAGCGAGTCGCATTCAGATTGTTGTTGACGTGTTAGATCCGAGAACCGACGGAAGCGGCGTCGACGTCGCGACTGAAGCTGCTTGCGCAATTGATCTATAATAGCAAAACGGCGCATTATCAGCTCGTCGCTCGCTGAGCTCCGAGCTGGGCTTCGTCCTCGCAATTTCTCACCTCCATTTCCCTCCTTAACCACGCTCACCCTTTTCTCCGCCCCGCCCACAGCCAAGTTCGCCCTCTTCACCAAATCTATCCCCCCCTTGACTCCATTCCCCAGCCTCGCCTTCACCTCGCTAGCGCACTCGCCCCCCAAGACCTTATTCACCGCCTTTACAACATCGCCACCGTCGGGCAACGCGAAATAATTGCTCCCCCTCGCGTTTACCAAACTCATAACTTTCCCCAGTTCGACCTCAAAGTTGTCTAACCGTTGCTCGCACTTTGCCGCGTACACGTACGCGTCAGGGTTGATAGCGTTGAACAACACTCCAGAAACCAGATCAATCCCGCCGATATGAATGTCGAACAAGTTGCTCTTCACCTCCTTGCCAGCGTCAATAATCGCGCTCGTCTGCATCTTCCCCACTTCTCCCTCGCAAATGATCAAGTTTTCCACCCCCAAAAATTCGTTCAGCACCACATGTCTCCTACTGTGCATCTTGTCGTTCCCCCTCACGACAACAACGACGCTCTTTCCCTCGCCCTCGTAGGCCAATTTACTGCCCAACATACCCCCGCCGCTCCCACTAATCAAAACGCTCCCGCCTAAATCCTCCCTCCTCAAAACCTTGAACCACTCCTCAACCACCCCCTTCTCATCCTCCTGCATGTCGATCTTGTTCGGCAAATTCTCCACATCCACAATCTCCTTCCCTTCCTCATCATACACCATCATCTGCACCCTGTCCCCTCCGATTTTATTGTGCCCGAACACTAACCCGTTCTCCGACTCAGAGTCCCAGTCAGGTCGCCTTATCAAAGCCTGGAACACCTCTCGCAAGTCCGCATCCCTCAACCCCGTCTTGACCAAGAACTCCAGCTCGAAGCCAAAGCCCCGCTCCATGCCCTTATCTAATTGCCTCGCCGGCGGATTGCCTCCCTCCACAGCGATATTCACCCTCACCAACCCCACCCCTTCCCCTTTCCCCTCACGCTCATCGGTCTCCCCACGTCCACCCCATACTTTCTTCTTACGAACTCCAGTCCAGGGTGTAGAAGCTTCATCGTATCCCCCTTCCAGAACTCAAAGTACTTAACGTCAGGCAACTCCTTCGGAAAGAAGCTCGTGCTACTCAACAACATCAAATTACCCACAGCCTGCTCGCACTCGTAAGGCAGCAGCCCCTCGCAGACCTCCACCAAGTCACCGAAGTACTGGTAGGTTGCAAACCCCACGCCCAATCTCCCCGCTCCTTCATGAATCTCATCGACCATCGCTCCCAAACCTCTATTCCTCCCTCCAATAATCGCGTTCCCAGTCTCCGCAAACATTGTAGCGTTCTTTGCACACTCCCGCTCGTCACCACACATAGCCAATACTTTCGCCTCCGGGTGAAGAGCAGCTATAGCACCCGCCAACGCCCCTCCCTCATGATGCACAAGCACAGTGAAATTATTATACGGAAAATTAACATCCTCTTTAATCTGATCCTTAATCGTCAAGTACTCTCCCCTTATATCGTCGAAGTACTCTAGAACATCTTCCTCCTCTTC
>BLQM01000119.1:60957-75326 GCA_012489335.1 Triparma laevis f. inornata
GAGGGGGGAGGGGGGGGAGGGAAGGGCATGGGCGGTATTTTAGGATTGATGAAGAATGGTGGAGGGGGAGGAGGGGGAGGGGGAGGAGGCGACCCCAGTGCTGACGAGGAAAAGAAGAAGAAGGAGGAGGAGGAGAAGAAGAGGAAGGAGGAGGAAGAGGAGGAGGAAGACAACTCACACAAGGTCTTTGGCAGCTGGTACGTCGTCCACCCCGCAGCCGTGGGGAAGAAGAGCCAGACCGAGAATTTCAATCCGGTAGAGTACGACGACCACTTTCACCACCCTGCAGCATTCCAGTACTACAGGTTGCCGGAAGAGATCACAAAGGAGGAAGCCGCGAAGGTCGACACGCTAGCCGTCGTTACGGCGCACCCGACTCACGCCAAGTGGCTGAAGACCAGTACCGACGATCAAGTCAAGGTGGTCAAGAGCATGGACGAGATGAGCAAGATCGACTACGGAATGGTGAGGAAGGGATTGAAGGTGCTGGTGACTAGTGGTAAGACTGCCGAGCTTATTAATGAGCAGAACTGCAGTTTAGAGAGTAGACAGAGCAGGACGCACAAGGTCGCCGTTGAGTTCCAGGGCAAGGACAAGATTCTGGATTTGACCGTGAGCGTCGTATTTCAGGGAGTGTTCGGCCCGAGGGGGTACAGGTTGGGCAGGTGAGTGAGAAGCTACGAGGAGCGAAGCGACGAGCTGCTAGTAGCTGCTTGTAGCTGGTCTCCGCACAATCACCGCTACGCAATTCTAACTCATCAACATCTATTTCCACACGACTCGCTACGCTCGTCGCAGGCTCGCGGTGCAGTTGTACAGGATGCCTAGCGAGCAGGACAAGAAAAATGACCCTGGCGCGCAGCCGCAAGCTTTGGGTTACGCGCCTTATGAACTTCAAATTTTGAACACCCCGGATACTTTGGGCAGGGTCGTCATCGTTCACAAGCCCAACAAGATTCCTGTCGAGGACGGGACGTTCCAGGTAGTCATCGGAGCCGCGGCCGCCAGTAAATATTCTATTCAGGTCACTGGAACTTTGGGCGAGGATGCGGAGACGGTCTTGAACCGGGAGTTCACGATGAGTGTTGAGAAGCAGAAGAGACTCAGCCAGGTCTCCATGGAGCTCAATGAGTTGTGGACCAGTATGCGATTGGCGGAAAGGAAGATCGCGGTCTGCCAGGGCCTGACCGACGAGGCGGAGAGCGAGAGCGCTCGGTGCGAGTCTGATATTGAGATTTGTAATAACGAGCTTGCGGAGGATGACGAAAACATGGAGTTCACGGAGGAGGAGAGAAACGACGTGTTTAGGGAGATCAAGGTGCTGGAAGTCGAGTTCGCACACTGGTGCAAGCTCTTCGCCACGAGGACGCAGGAGAAAAAGGACATCAAGGAGGGCTTGGAGCAGATGGCGGAGATGAGGAGGGAGAGGATGAAGGAGAAAGAAAACTTGAAGGTCGCCATGGAGAAAATCAGGCAGATTATTCCTTCTGCTACTGCTTGCTTGTTGGGGCCGGGACGGGCCACTGAAGTGGCGCTGGCTTTGAACGCCCCGTTGAATCTTGGCAAGGCCAGTGCAGGAAGTAGGTGGGCAGCACTTTCCGCGGTGAAGGATCAAATCACGAGCAGTTTGACTCCTGCAGAGGAGGTTAGGAGGCTCTTCCAGAGGGAGGGCATGAAGGCGCTGACTTTGGAGGAAAGGCAGTGGTGCATGTTGGATCAGTGCGCAAACCCCGAAAAGTGGGAGTGGTTGAAGATTAGGGAGGAGGAAGAAGATCGAGCGAGGGAGGCGAGGGGAGCGAAACCGAAGAAGAGGAAGTACAACGCGGCCATTGAGCAATTCAGGTGAGAGACTGCGAGGACGAAGCCCAGCGAGGAGCGAAGCGACGAGCTTCTAGAGCTGCTAGTAGTTTTAGTCTAAATGCTCAAGCGCTTTCGTCGCTACACAATTCTAACACGGCTCGCTACGCTCGTCGCAGGATCGAGAAGAGCGAAGTCGACAGAATAAGTGAGACGAGCTTTAGCAAACTGCAGAGGAAGGAGGTCATTGTCAAGAAGTTGCTGATGAAGTTCCACGACGACGCGGACATGATGAAGAGGAAGGCCGAGATGCTGAGCAGCGGCTTCGACCCGCACTTGGCGGCAGAAGTGAGGTGCAAGGTGGCCAAGACCTGGACGCCGGTCGAGAAGGAGTGGGTTACGGTGGATAAATTGTTGAACCCGAGTGCCTGGTGAGGAATTGCGAGGACGAAGCCCAGCGAGGAGCGAAGCGACGAGCTGGGAATACGACAATACGTGCTCCTCGCATTAAGAGTGTCCTAAACTTACTCGTCTCCTCGTCTCGCTAACGCTCCTCGCTAACGCTCCTCGCTACGCTCCTCGCTACGCTCGTCGCAGGATCGGAAGGGAGGAAGGAGATGGCATGCACTTTGACAGTAAAAAGGCCGACTCTCAATTGATGGAGCTGACGGGCGAGGAGCAGGAGGAGCTCGGGAAGGAGGAACAGGATAAATTGAATAAAGTCAACAAATTGTTCAAGGGCAAGGCGGGCAGCGCATCTGGGCTTGCGGGCATTGCTTTAGCAGCGAATAAGAGCAAGAGGAGCAAGGCCAACGATGTGCCTCTGGGGAAGTACAAGTGTGGGTTTGGCAGAGAGGAAATTCTGAAAATCTGGTCGGCCAAGAACGGCGAGGATTTGAAGAGCAACGACGAGGAGAGGGTGTGGAACTTGCTGAAGAAGTACAACGGGAATTACACAGAGTACGTCGAGGGCATGAATGCCATGTTGGAGAGGCAAAGGAGGTTGGAGGAGACCCACGGCATGGACTGGACGGCCATTAGGACCGAGGTGCAGGGGGAGAGTTTGGAGACAGGTGAGGCCCTACGAGGAGCGAAGCGACGAGTAAAGCTGATAATATGTTGTCTATGAACGAGGACTCGGGGTCTATGAACTTGTTACTTCGTTCCTCGTAAAGTATTGAACGCGTTGTGTGAGTGTGTGTGTTGTCTATGAACTCGTTGCTTCGCTCCTCGCTGCGAATACGATATTTACGGTTGCAATTCGTCTGCGCTAGTAGCTTTAGTTCTTCACTACGCATTTCTAACTCATAAACGCCAACTTTCACGCAACTCGCTACGCTCGTCGCAGATATCGACGCCAGGTGCCGCACGGTGCTGAAAGAATTGGACAAGACTATCGCCTTCAGGAATCCGTTCATGGACTCCGCGGTGTTGCACGTTGCGCCGCAGAGGTTCCCCACGACCGTGCTGAGGCTTGAGTTGGAGAGGGAGCTGGACAGATTGCTGAGGGAGCAGATTTACGAGAGGTACGTAGTCGCGAGGAGCGAAGCGACAAGCTGGGAATACGACAATTACGGTCGCAATTAGTCTGCGCTAGTAGCTTTAGCCTAAACGCGCAAGCATCTTTCTACGCTACCCAATTCTAACTCGTTAACACTAATCTTCATGCGACTCGCTACGCTCGTCGCAGGGAGCGAGCCAGCAAGTTCTTGGTCGAGGATAGCAGTGATAGCGACGCTCCGGGCAACGATGACGAGAGCGATGAGGACGAGGACGAAGATACTCGGGCCAGGAACGCGGAGATGAGGAGGAAGGAAAGGAGGCTGGCAATGCGAGCCAACAGAGCCCAGGAAGACGTCAAGGAGGCCAAGAAGCGCATCATGATGGACGGTGCAAGCGCCGCCGAGCAGGCACAGATGAAGGAGCTGGAGGAGTTAGGGTTTGGGGGCTGCTTGGCGTGCAAGAAGAACCCCTGCGAGTGGATCAGTAACTTAGACGTTCCGGTGGTCATGAAGAGGAAGGAGCAAATAGCCGACGAACTTAATTACATCAGGAAGCATCCGGAATTGATAGTGATGGACTCTCAAATTGCTCTGTCTGCCCAGAGGGGTGGTAGCACTAGGTGAGCGTGAGGAGCGAAGCGACGAGCTAGAAGAAGAAATATCGAAGACTTGGGGTCTCCGCCGCTTTCGTCACTTCTCGTTTCTAACTCGTTATCGCCAATCTTTTTCTGTCGCAGGTTCAAACGATCTGATCTGATCCACGAACTCATGTGGGAGAGCCGAGAGTTAGAGAGGAGGATGAAGCTGAACGGTATTGATAAGGAGCTTCATGATTGTTATGCTACTAGGAAGGAGTATATGGAGGTCAGGGTTTTGCACGGCTACAGTACTCTGCTTTGGACTGGAAACGCGAGGAGGGCGCTGGAGAGGGAGCACAATAAATTGGTAGCAATGACCACGGCTCACGACGTGGTGGACGACATTTTGGAGTGGATGCTCGAAGGCTGGTACTTCGGAGAGAGGGAAAGCCAGCAAGTTGTTGCCGGGTACGTTCCGAGTTTGAAGAAGGACGGTTTCATTAAACCGGGTACGGAGACGACGAAAGCGACGGCGCTGAGGGAAGACCAGGAGAAGAAAAAGGCGGAGGCGAAGAAGGAGGGGGGCGGAGAGGGCAGCGAGGAAGACAAGAAGGAAGACGAACAGGGCACGCCTTGGGAGAAGATCATCCCGGTTAACGAGGCGGCCAAGTTTAGGATTAGTAAAGAGAAGGCCATCAAGGAGGGAGACGAGAGGGACCACGTGTTGAACGAAACCGAACAAACGATGAAATTCGGCTTGTTCTGCTTGACCTTCATGTACTTCCGCGCCATGAAGATGGTGCGGAGGGAGAAGGTGTCTTGGGAGGGTTCTCAGGAGACCATCGGAGGGCCCGACGCGGGGAAGAAGAGGCACATCACCGCCGAGAGGAAGAAAATGCTAGAAGAGGAAAGAGCCGAGAAGGAGAGGAGGAGGAACATGGAAAAGTCCATGATCAAGGCGAAGGAGGGAGAGCAGAGGAAGAGGCTGAGGCAGGAGAAGGAGAGGGCGGAGGCGGCCAAGAAGCTGTACGACAAGATGAGGCAGGAGAAGATGGAGAAGGCGAGCGCGGTGGTTCTGGCGAGGGTGTACAGGGGGCACTTGGGAAGGAAAGCGGCGAGGAGGTGGGCCAGGAAGAAGGCCGAGTTGGAGGCCATGAACGCCTTGATGAACGCGAGTGCCATCACCATCCAGAGAGTGCACCGCGGCCACAAAGGTAGGGTCGCGGCGTCCGACGTCAGGATGGAAATGGCCGAGTTCATTGCTCAAATTCGCGAGGAAGAGGCCAAGCAGGACGAAGAAGAGTACTGGAAGACGCATACCTTTGCGAGGTACAAGAGAGATGTTAAGGCGTTTGTTAGGACTTTGGCTGAAAGTGTTAGGAGTATTCAGGTGGGGTCGGGGGGGGATCCGGAGGAGTACGATTTTGGTGGTTAATAATAATTTAGGGGTTGTTGTAGATAGATTTAGTAGTGTGTAAATGTAGGAAATGTGTGTGTGTATTTTTAGAGTCTAAGTTTTAGGTTCTTTTTAGTTTATATTTTACACGGGGGAAAGTGATTTACGGCAGCTCCATCAAGGCCAATCCGAGCCCGACCAAGAAACAGGCCGCAGTGCACCCCATCTGAACGATGGGTTCCATGACGTCCTGGGGGACAAGGGCGAAGCCGATGGCCCAGCCGAGGGACTGAATCATCTTGTAGAAACCGACGGCACGGGCCTGCTCGACTCCAGAATCGTATAGCGTCCCCATCAGCCAGTAGCTGTACGTCTGAATCTGCGAGTCGCTGAAGCCCCAGAGCGCGAAAATGATGGAAGGGCGGAGAGCCTCGAGTTGGGTGTAGGAGACTTTGTCCTCGTCCTTCTCCGTGTTGCACTCGGCGTCGTCGTCCGAAGTGAACGCGCAGCCGACTTCCTATATTTAAAGCGAAGAGCGAAGTGAACCGTGTTAGAATGGACGTGTGCGATTATGTGCGATTATCAAATTTCGATTTTTCTCCTCACCTGAAAATAACACAAAACAAACGAGAGACTAGTCACAACAAAGAACAGCAGCAGGCACTTCTTGCTCGCCTCCCTCTGCACCTGCTTGTTCCCTGCGCTCTTATCGAGCATGGAACCTACGTACAACCCTCCAACGATCTCGGACATGTAGAAAATGATCATCTCAAGTCCGATAGTCTGTTTCTGAAATATTCTATTCCCGAAAGTGTTAAGCTGGTAAGGCTGGTTGTAGCCGGTGTAAAAGAAGATGAGGGAGAGGAAGACCATTCGACGGGTGCCGAACATGGCGATGGTGGCGCCCATCTCGGCGAGCCAATTCTCCTTGCTGATCTCTTCGGTGGAGTCGTTGGAATCGACTTCCTTGTCGAGGAGGGGTAGGTCGCTGTGGCTGTGGTTGTGGGTGTTGCCTCCGATGATGTTGGTGGCGACTGCGGCTTTCACCACCTTGGGGGGTAGGAGCATCTGTGGGGTGTGGGGGGGCGTGTTAGAATATGTTGCGATCGTTAGTTACACAAGATACCTGGTCTCACCTGCGTCGCCAAAGCCCCTAACACGATGAAACCCAAAAACACCACATACAGAACAGCACTTCCATCCGTACTATCATCATCATCCCCTCCCCCCTCATCATTCCCAAAGAAGAAAAACGTCAACAACCCCCCCACCAACGCGCTCATATTAAACAACGCCCAAAAAATACTAAACAAATGCCCATTATCAGTTCCATCTGAATATTGCATAATCAACCTCCCTTGAGCTGTCCAGAGTAATGCAGCACCGAGACCGCAACTTATACCACCGAGGATTACGACGTAGTCGAAGGAGGAGTCGAGGTTCTCGAAATAGATCAGACTGGCGGCGACGAGACCAGCGTAACCTATCGTACCCCAGAACATGGTCATCTTCGCTCCCAGTTTATTCGTAACGCTGGGAGAGAGGAACGAGAAGAAACTGAAAGAGAGGTATAAAGAGGTGGCCATTTTAGAGCCGAGGTCTTCGCCGTACATGTCGGAGGCGAAGGCTTGGATGGTGAGGAAAGCGGAGAAAACGAAGAAGAAGACTGTGCCCATTAGGACGACTTGGGCTTTGGGGGTTTTTAAGTTGAAAGGCATAATGCTGGTTGGTGGGGGGGTGGAAAGGATGGTTTGGGGGTGATTACCGAGGTGATGGATCGATTGCCCGTCGTTGCGGATGCTCGACACGTTAAAAACTTTGAGCTTTGAACCTTTGAACTTTTAAAAGGCCGTGGCGTTCTCAAGAGAGTGACAGGAGTGAGTGGAAAGAAGTGCGAGGACGGGGAGCGTACACGAGCCGAGTTGTCAAATCCAGAAGAAAAAATCGCAAAACGGCTCATTCGACCTGGATCTACAACCTTTCGACCAAAAAAGCCCTATCAGCAGCTTTTCTTCTCACATATTCCCCTATATTCCCTTATTCATCGACGTTACACACCCACAGCTCCCGCACACAAAGTTTCAGCTCGGCCTCCCACCGCAGTTAGCCAACCCTTCCCTTGAGCTACTCAATCTCCTCCCCCCGTCCTCCCTGTTACCCAGTACCCGATGGCTTCAATCAACGATCCAGCCTACGACCTCCTCTTCAGCGACGACCTGATTGATGCTGACAAGACTCCGTCTACGCCAGAAGACGAGAATGAGCCTATAACACCTCCATGAGAAGAACTGGAGCCTGCTTCTATCGCTATGACGACCACGAGATTACCCCCGCCGAGCAGAGCTTCGAGAGTACGAGAAGGCTCTGATATGCAACAACATCGAGGCGAAGGCGGTGCTGTTGAACGAAATGTTCCCGAGGAAGTTCTGCATCTCCACGATCGTGCATCGACACTCCCTCGACTCTCCGCCGGTCATTTACTTCACGCACCCTAGCCGGCTGTACACGATGGATTTGGAGGAGGCGATCAAGCTTCGTCAATCCCTCAATTTCTCGTCCCCTTCCCCACCCCCCACTCCCCCTGCCCACTCAACAAACTATTAGGCCGTCGAGTCGCGAAATTCTTCGACGAAGCCCCCTTCGCCGGCATCGTCTACAAATTCAAGAAGCCCTGGTACCAAATCCGCTTCGCCAACGGCGACCAAGAAGAGTGGGGCGAAACAGAAATCGAAGAAGGCTCCAAATGCTACGAACGAAACTTCTACAGGTCCCACCCAAACTGCCGCTTCGTCTCCCGCAAGATCAACAAAGAAGAACAAATAACCCCCTCCTGCTCCCTCAAAATAAACATAATGGCGTGGTAACTCGGTAAAAATCCTGCTCAAAAGCCTCAACTCACTACCCAATCCTAATAATCCACCCATGCTACCTAGCCGGTAAACACCCTCTCCTGAAAGAGCAGCCGACGGCTCAGTACGTTTTCGGGTATTATGGAGGAGGGAGTACGCCGTTTGGGAGGGTTAGTAGTGAGAAGTGGAATAGCCCGAGTTTGGTGGATTGGGAGACGGGGTTGGAGTGGGGGATTCCGGATAAGTTGCCGAAGGTGAGAGAGGACGGAGGGGAGGGAAATAGGGAGAGAAGAAATTAGGAGCGAAAACTCCGTCGCTATCTCCACCACTAACATGTTCGCTGCGCTCGCACACACTCGCACACATTCTTAGGGCGGTCGCGACAGCATATACTTCAAGGAAGCCTCCCTCGACGCCTCCCTCCCTCGCAGCTTCGCGGCCTCGAGCTCTGCGTCCGCAACGAAGCCGCCTGGCCCGACATGCGAAATCTGCAGGAACTCGAGATGGAATTCCTACCTAAACAGAAGCCGGCTCTGATGAGGCTCGATGTGTTCTCGAACGTGGACGCGACGGGAACGGAGGGAGAAGGAGAGGAGGAAGACGAAAAAACAGAGCCGAAGGTGAGAGGGTGGGAGGAGCGAACGACGACAACGAGGAGCGAAGCGACGAGGATGTGGAGCTCGAGCGACAAAATTGTGCCGCTCTCGTCCTCGGATGTATCGCTCTAGCTCCTGGCTATATTAAGCGCTTTATACTAACTCGTCGCTTCGCTCCTCGTTGTCGTCGTTCGCTCCTCGGCTCGCTCAGGTCGACGTCCTCCCCAAGGGCTCCACCGTGAGTGTGCAATACAACGGCGACCCGTACGACGCGAATTTTCTTCGCCACTCACGCGCCCACTCCGAGTACGAGGCGAAGTTCATCGACGGAACAACCTGCTTCATGCCCGCCGACACGGGTCGAGTGGCTACAAAACAGAAAATCAACGTGGCGGAGCGAGCGAAAACTCCGCAAATGAAAAAAATACATTGAAACCCCAACGAAAATTGAATAAGATAAATAACATTAAGAAATCCATTGCATAATTTGAATGTAAAAATCCTCAAAGTCGTTTTATTGAAATATATCACTAACAGGTTCCCTCATTATAATCTCCCTCGCCTCCCTACAATTCTCCAATCCGCTGACATCTCCGAACTGCCTCAGCACATCCGCGACCCTAACCAGCACCCTCGCGACATCCCCCTCCTGCCTGCTACTCGCTTCGACGATGTCCTCCCACTCTTCTCCTTCGATCCACCTCTTTGTAATTTCCACGTAATCCGTGTTCAAGTTGATCGGATTTTCTCTGTTATCCACTCCCTGCGACGAGCCGAGGAGAGGAGAGGAGCGAAGCGACGAGTTAGAACGGACGACTATAAACAATGGTTGAAGCGTTGCAACGCACCTCTTCCGTCTGAACCTCATGCAACTTATCACAAACCTCCTCCGCAATACTAATAACCTCCGCAACCTTCTTCTCCAACCCATCATAATTAACATAATCATCCTCCGCAATCAAACAACTCGCATAACACCCAATCTCAACTTCATCCATCCCCTCCAAAATATTCCTGATATTCTCAGCCGTTTCGGGGCCGGAAGGATCTTGGGAATCCCAGGTTAATCCGAGGAGATTTGTTACGAGTAAACTGCGGAGAGCGAAGCGAGCCGTGTTAGATGAGTAGCGAAGAAAACGATGCCGACGTTGAGACTGTCGCTAAGGCGCTCCGCCTCACAACGCAATTAACGCGTTACCAGCTCGTCGCTTCGCTCCTCGCAGCTTCTTACCTATTATCCCAGTTAACTTTTTTAACCATGTCACCTTTTGAGGTTACTGTATAAACCTTTTGTCCAGTTTCACCGTTTTCGGTTTCAGTCGTTTTTATATCTCTCGAAGGTACAACACAAGAATGACGTTCTAACACGCGGAGGAGGGCTTGAAAGTTCGACCACGGAATGTTGACGTTTGAGGAGGGGCGGTTTTTTAATTGAGATTTACGTTTTACGGGTGGAGGGTTTTTAGATGACTCGGATTCATAATAACACATTAAACATTCGACGATGTAGTTACGATAGTTGTCGTTAATTGATTCGGTTGAAGGTATTTGAGATGCCAGTTTGTATATTTCGGAGTTTGAGAGGACTTCGGATAAATCTTTAAGCCTTTTACCGCTCATTTCGATGTTGACGTAGTCTGCCAGAGGAGCAGCGAGGAGCGAAGTGACGAGTTAGTATAACGGGTTTATTAAAAGCGACAAATTGAACGATATTTGTTGTCTCACCTTCACCAGTACTCTCCTGCTCTTCCAAATACTTCAACGTCGTCTCTTCCGCTCTAATCCTGCTCTTAATCCCTCTATAAACTTTAAGAGCCTTCCCCAAAATCACGTAATCAACTTCAATCCCTTCATCGGCGATGCAGGTTTTGATGAAGTCGGATTTCTTGGCGTTGGAGAGGAGGGATTCGATGGAGGCTGCGACGAGCGTAGCGAGGAGCATTAGTGAGGCGAGGAGCGAAGCGACGAGTTACGAGTTAGTATAGAATGTTCTGAATGCTCGTCGCTTCGCTCCTCGTACTCGCATAATTGCCGTATTAACCCTCACCTACGCCGCTGCTTTGGGGGGTTATGTCGATGGAGTCTAAGGAGTCGAGGGAGCGTTCATCGGGGGAGGTGGTTTCTAGTTGTTTGCAGTATGAGTAGTAGCTGCTTTCAACGACCTGGGGAGTTGGGGGTTAGGGGATGTTAAAAAATGATAAGTTAGCGTGTTCTCGCTTGTTCTCACCTCCCTCATTCTCCTCCTCCCAACCCCACACAAAACCAACCCATACTTAACCTCAAAACAGCTCTCACACCTATCCTCCTTCGCCTTCAATATGGACACCAACTTCTCAAATTTATCGAAACGATTACCGACTATTACGACGTAACCTTTATTATCTATTCCGCGACGGCCGGCGCGTCCGGCCATTTGGAGGAGTAAATTTCTGTATACGAGTTGAGTGAAGCGAGCAGGGTTAGAATTTACGTAATGGCGAATTATTGCGTTGTCATCTCGTCGCGTTCGCTCCTCGCCTTACCTGCTAACATCCTCATATCCATCATCTCCCCTCTTCGTCAAACTCCCCACCAAAACACTCTTACAAGGCATATTAATCCCCGCGCTCAACGTCGTAGTCGCGTACAGTATTTTAATCAATTTTTTTTCGAATAAAGACTCGATGAAGAGACGGTAGGGTTGGAGGAGACCGGCGTGGTGGATGTTTAGGCCGAGGAGGAGGAGGAGGGTTTGGGAGGGGGAGAGGGGGCGGGGGTTGTTGAGGTTGTAGGAGGTTATGTGGGTTTGTACTTCGGCTATTTCTTCGAGGCTTAGGAGGGAGGAAGTTGGGTTGAAGTTGTTGGGGTTATTTTTGGAGGTTTTTGGATCTTCCGAGCTATTGTAGTAATATACCTGCGAGACGCACGAGGAGCGAAGCGACGAAGTTAGTTCGATATTTCGAAGGAAGTGGGTAAGTGGAGCAAATCGACGTACATCATCTACAACGCCCTTACTAACTCTAGCGCCCCTAAAACTCCTTCCCTCCTGATCCGTCCTCCTCCCACCCTTCTCCCTCATCAACCAATTCCTGCGACGAGCGGCGAGCGAAGCAAGCAAGGACGAAGTCCAAGGAGCGAAGCGACAAGTTAGTTTAGAAAGGCCTTAATGCTCACGAAATTAACGCATTCAAGCTCGTCGCTTCCGCGCTCCTCGCAACGCTCTCACCTAGCAACATCACACATATCACTACACCCCTTCCTACTAAAAACAAAGTAAATAGCAGGAAACATCCCCATCTCCTTCAACCTATCAATCGTCATTCCAATAGGAGGCGGTGATGGTTTTTTCTGTCTGGATTTTTTTAAAGAAGGGTTTATGGTGTTGGGGGAGAGGAGGGGGGGGGAGGATTTGGAGAAACCGCCGGAGGGGGAGGAGCGGGAGGAGCGGGATGGGGCGGAGTAGGTGGAGAATTCTTTTAGACCTCCGGGACCACCGTCGGAGTCGATGTAGACGTTGTCGGCTTTTGTTCCTGACCAGTACATCCATTCTGGAAGCGACGAGCGATGCGATCATGCGTAAGTAAACCTCAACGTAAAACTCGTTCGTCTCGATAAAAACGTTCTCACCTAAACCAACAACCCTTTCCCTCCCACTAACCTTCACCACATTCCTCTTAACCTTCTCCAACCACCCCAAAATCCTCTCATCATCAATCGTAGCACTCAACAGCAAAAAGCTCGTCCCCTTCGGCGCAAGCGTAACAGCTTCCTCGACTGCCGTACCTCTACCTTTTGCTGCGATATAATGAAATTCATCTAATATCAAACCAATAGGAGGATCACGAGCATCACCTGCATACCACATATTCCTAACAACTTCAGTAGTACATATTAAAATATTAGCGTCGGGGTTTATCTTCGTGTCACCTGTTATTAATCCTACGTTCTCGGAATTGAAGAGGAGAGACATTTCGAGGTATTTTTGGTTAGAGAGGGCTTTTAAAGGGGTGCAGTAGATTATGCGGGAGTGGGGGGAGGTTTGAAGCAGGGTGTGAATGAAGTGGTGGGCTGTGGAGAGCGAAGAGAGTGGGTTAGAGGGGTAGAGACGAGCGTTGAGGATGGGAGAAGCGCAAGGTTGTGTGCAACGTCGTTCGTGCAGTTCGTGTAGCGATGAGCGTCAACGATAGGAGAAGCGACGGTGTGTGCACGTCGTTCATGCAGTTCGCTCGCTGCTCGTTGTCGTCGTTGCGGAGAGCGTAGCGACGAGCATCAACGCGATGGGCGAAGCGACGGTGCGTGAAACGTCATTCATGCAGTTCGCTAACTAATCGTTGCGCGTCGTTTCGCTCCTCTCGTTGCGCTTTTCTCACCGATCAAAGTCTTGCCAGTGCCAGTAGGAGCGGTCGTCAGAAGTGTAAAAGGGTTCACTTCACCGTCGTCGGCTCCACGAACAGCGTCGTTAATAACCTCAATACTATCAGTCTGCCATTGACTCAGTAAAGGAGGCATTTGAAGCGGAGGCAGTGGGACTTTGAGAGGAGAGGAAAGCGGGAGGAGGAGGAGAAGGAGGAGGGAAAACATCGAGCTCGGGATCATCGAGATCATTTTTCGGTGATGGTTTGAAAATGGCCCTTAAGTGAAGATTGACTGACAATGTGCTACTCTGATACAACAGGAATCCGTATTCAAGAGCGCCGACCAAGATCCTGGGTACTACCGAGCTAAATTGAGCGACCTCCGATTTGATCATGATTTCCTCTCAACTTTTAGCTCTCAACTCAAGTTCGCTTTCTTACGCCTCACAGTCGTCTACCTCCAAACTGCGACACCCCCTCCGGCCAACAGATCGGCTCAAAACCTAGTCGTTCAATAAAAAAACTCCACCGCGACTATAGGACCCAATTTCGAGCTTCTAACGAGCGAACTTTTCGCCCACGCCTCAACGCCCTCCATCCCTCCTTGTCCCCTGCCCTCCCTCGTCCCCATTGTTCACAGTCAATCGACGCAGGCCCTACCCTACCCTAATCTCCCCCCCCGATCCCACGCACAACTCCAACTACCCCTCCTAGACCCTCATTTCCCTCCAACCAAAAAAGGCCTCAGATCCTCGTCACATCCGACCCCTGAAATCCTGTACATATAATGTTCTCCTCCGCGAGCGGAGGGACCAATGGCGCGAACTTGGATATAGACTTACAGGTGAGAGGGATCCGTAATATGTGCTGATCACCTACCTACCTATATCGCCCAAAATACACACAATCCCCATCACTTCAATCTACGTCAACCCTCCCCCCGCCCTAACCCGCCCTCCTCTCCCCCCACCCTACCCCAACCCACAGGACATCTTCTCCGACTACTTCCTCGAGGAGTTCAACCCCTCCTCCGCGTCCAACCCCTTCGCGTCCTCCGGTCCCACTGGCGTCGCCCCCAACTCCACCGGCCCCCTCTCCTCCTCCCCCCTCATGATGGATTCAGGCATGATGCCCCCCAACCCGTCCTCTTTGACCGCTCCAACCCCCCAGGACTTTCCGGTCAACAACAACCCCAAACGGCCGTCGCGCAACAACCCACCAACCCCAAACGCACCTCCGGCATATCCCTCCCAACTGGCAAAGGCATAACCACCTCCTGGCACCTCGGCTCCATGCCCTCCATGTCCTCCATGTCCT
>BLQM01000119.1:75371-86216 GCA_012489335.1 Triparma laevis f. inornata
AGACGAAGACGATGATACAGCGGAGAGTGCGGTTGCGGACAGGAGGTTGAGGAATAGGGAGCACGCGAAGAGGAGTAGGGTTAGGAAGAAGTTTATGTTGGAGAGTTTGCAGGAGGAGGTGAGAGGGGGGGACGGGGGGGGGAGCGAAGCGAGATGAGGAGCGAGAGCGACGAGACTGGGAATACGATACTACGTATAAAGATCATTATAAACTAACTCGTCGTCGCTTCGATCCTCTGTTCAGGTCCGAGTCCTCCAGGGTGAGAACACTCAGCTC
Organism: Triparma laevis f. inornata; assembly: GCA_012489335.1. Taxonomy (NCBI): domain Eukaryota; class Bolidophyceae; order Parmales; family Triparmaceae; genus Triparma; species Triparma laevis. The sequence goes on from BLQM01000119.1 coordinate 75,649, forward strand.
CGCCTAAAAATCCAACGCTGCCTCCCCACCAAAGCCCAGCGAATCTTCCAGGAGTGCTGCAGCTCCAGCGAGCTTTTCTACGACGGAGGATTGGCCGAGGAAGGAGTAGAGAAGAAAGTTAATGTTGATCAAGAGGTCGAGAGCGATGGGAGGTGAGAGAGAAGTTAAACGTAGTCACGAATGCTACATACTAACACGGCTCGCTACGCTCGCCCCACTCTCGTCGTAGATCCAAGTCGACCCTAGAACACTCTGACTACAACCTCATCTCCTCCCTCACCACGGGGCAGCAGAACTTCTGCCTCTCAGACCCCCGCCTCCCAGACAACCCCATAGTCTTCGCCTCCGAAGGCTTCTACTCTTTGACAGGCTACACCCCCCAACAGGTTTTAGGTCGAAACTGCAGGTTCCTACAGGGACCCGGAACCGACCCAGCCGCCGTCGACGTAGTCCGCCGAGCCATCGAAAACGGTACTGACGCAACTGTCTGCCTCCTAAACTACCGCGCTGACGGGACTCCGTTCTGGAATCAGTTTTTTGTGGCTGCGTTGAGGGATGAACATAACGAGATTGTTAATTATGTGGGTGTGCAATGTCCGGTTGAACCGGTTAACGCGCAGGAATTGTTGGAGAGGAAAGTTAATGAAGTTCTACCTTTAAAGTAGGGTACAATCAAATAGTAACGGAAAGAAGTAAAAGAGAAATGAACATTTGCAAGACAAAAAACGTTTCTCATTTCCAATTTTAATCTCTTTACGATTTTCTTTTTTACCATCGACCGAAGCCTCGAGGAGGTCCGTTGTTTTGAGGTGGTTGTCCTGTTCGTGAAAGTAAAAAAACGGGTCAGGGTTAGACAAATCAAAAAACAAAATGATCTAATTCCAAATGAATTCACCTCCGGGTCCTCCGGGTGGCTGCCTCTGTTGCTGAGGAGGTTGCTGCTGATACTGCTGCGGTTGTCCCTGCTGAGGTTGCCCCTGCTGAGGTTGTCCCTGCTGAGGTTGTCCCTGCTGAGGTTGTCCCTGCTGAGGTTGTCCCTGCTGAGGTTGTCCCTGCTGAGGTTGTCCCTGCTGAGGTTGTCCCTGCTGCAGTTGTCCCCTATACGGCTGCTGCTGTTGTTGCTGCTGCTGCCCGTACCCCTCCCCTTGTCCCGGTAAACTCGGCGGCGGTTGCCTATACCCTCCTTGTTGTTGCTGCCCATGCGGGGCCTGCTGAATCTGCTGCGACGAGCGTAGCGAGTCACGTGAAAGTTGGCGTTAATTTGTTAGAAATGCGTGGCAATGATATTGATGTCGCTGCTGCATTTGAAGCTACTACCGCAGGTGAATTACAACCGTAAATGTCGAACTCCCAGCTCGTCGCTTCGCTCATCGCAGTGCCTTACCTGCTGCTGCTGCCCATACGGATACCCTCCATACCCTTGCTGCCCCCCAGCCCCATAATACCCCGGATATTCCGGCTGCTGCTCCCCCTCAAAAACCTTCCCCACGTTCTCCTTAACCTTACTAAACCAACCCTTCCCCTGTTCGCCTACGACTTCTGCGGTTTGTCTGACGTTGTTTAACGTTTGCTCGGCTGTTTCGGATGCAGTGGTGCGGGCGCGACCGAAGAAACCGCCGAGGTTGTTCCAGGTTGAAGTTAGGGCGTCTTTTACGGGGGTGGCCTCGGGGTTGGGGGGGGCAACACCGGGGGGTTGGTTGTAGAGGTAGCCGTAGGGGGAGGCGGAGTAGGGGTTTTGGTATTGTTGTTGTTGTTGGGGGGTTTGTTGGTAATGGGGGGGGTATTGGTTGGGGTTGGGGTTTTGTTGTTGTTGGGGGGGTTGCTGTTGTTGTTGTTGTTGGTAGGGGTTTCTTTGTTGCGGGAGCGGCTGCTGGTATTGTTTTTGTTGTTGAGGCGGTTGGGGGGGGGTAGGCGAAGGTTGGGGGGGCCTCTGTTGACTCTGCTGCGGTGGTTGCTGCTGCTGGGGCGGCTGCTGCTGATGCTGCTGAGGAGGAGGTACACCGTACCCGCGAGGCGGCTGAGCTCCCCACTGCTGCTGCTGAGGAGGCCTGGTGGCGGCTGGCTCCGTCGGCGACGGCTTCGCGAGATCAGAAGGCGCGGGACTGGGGGGGGTCGCGGGAGAAGGAGTCGAGGGAGCCGACGTCGGCGGGGCGTTCGCGGCCTTCGCCTGAGGAGGAGGAGTGGAGGGGGGCGTCGTACTCGAGGGGCCGCTTTGTTGTGTCTGCTGCGGTTGTTGTTGTTGTTGTTGCGGAGGTTGCTGCTGCTGCTGAGTGGGCACGCCCCACGGCTTCTGCTGTTGTTGCTGCTGCTGAGCGGGCACGCCCCACGGCTTCTGCTGCTGCTGCTGCTGCTGCTGATAACCCTGCTGCAATCCCTGCTCCTCCTTCTTAACCTCCTCCTCAACAACCCTAAACTCCTCCTCCTTCTTCTCCTCAACCTGCTACGATCGTAGCGAGTCGCGTGAAAAATGGCATTAATTTGTTAGAATTGCGTTGCGGTGATATTAGCGTCGATATCTAGATTGGAGCTACAGCGCGGTCGAATATCATACGGAATTAACGCATTCCCAGCTCGTCGCGTTCGCTCCTCGCAGTTTCCTCACCTCCTTCTTCTCCTCCACACTCGTCTCCTTCTCTCCCTCCTCCTCAATTTTCTTCTCCTCCTCAGTCACGGTCGGACGCTCCCAGGAGGTCTCCCTCGAAAGCTGATTGTAGTAATAAGGCCTTCCTGAATTAGGATCAATCACCTCGACCCAATTGGGGGGGAGGGGAGACTCTTCTTGTTGGGTTGCGGGGGGCTGTTGTTTTTGTTGTTGTTGTTGTTGCTGTTGCTGTTGCTGTTGCTGTTGTTGTTGCTGCTGCTGCTGCTGTTGTTGCGGTTGTTGCTGCTGCTGGCCCCATTGCTGTTGCTGTTGGTTGTACTGTTGGTTGTAGGCTTGGCCATTATTCACGCCATGACCTGAGGGAGCTCCCGCATATGGGTTAGGATTATATCCAGGGTTATACCCGTTGGGATTCTGCAGGGTAGGAACAGGGTTAGATGGGTTAGAAGGTGGGGGCATTGTGAAAATGATGGGGCAGAGAGACGTAGTTGATGCGATATTTGGGTCAAGAGACGCATCGGCAAGCCGACGACAGCGCTCGACGTTCACTCCCGGTTACTCACATGCGAAGCGTGCGCGGAGCTGAGCGTTAAGCATGCTACTACCGCTGTGATAGAAAACCGCATCGTAGAGACGGGGAGGGCGGTGGATTCGGAGCGGGGGAGAACGAATAAAATATGTTCGAATCCTGGAATATGATGATATTTGGACGAGATCAAGGACAGCTCGTTCTACAAGCATCTACGAAGCCGAATGCGATCTCTACGTGCCGTAATAGCACCAGCTATACTGCTGCTGTGGTTAGATGGCGGCTTCACCTTCTCGTCATTCTCCTTCATGCCCTCGAACATCGCGGTGCATCGGTGAGACTTTACCGTTGTCCTTGCTCAACAGCCAGACAACCAGACCGTGACCGATGACACCAATATACTCAACAGCTGTTTTGACCACTGAGAAGATCTTTCTTAACGAGGAGACGTGGTCGCTCCCAGATTAAATGTCGTCGTCCTCGTCAAATCGCTGCACTTCACCCCGTCCCATCCCATCTCCCAACCTAACCCACCACCCCACACCCCTCCCCCTCTCAGCGCAAAACACACAACCGCGCGATCTCCTCTCTCCCCCCTCTCCTCCCGCTCCGACTCCTCCGATAACGCCGATTACAACGCCGACTTAGCACAGAAGAAGCAAGAAGGTGAGAAACGGAGAACAAGCACGAGGTAAAACTCGGAGCATATTAAAAAAACGCTTCACCCTTCATCCTTCATCTCTAACTCTACCTCGTCGCTTCGCTCCTCGGCTCACTTCGCCGCAGCCGCCGAATCCTTCATCCAGTACAACGACGGTACCTGGTCCGGCCGCGCGGTAATCTTCTCCGTCCCCCAAACCCTCTCCAACGAAAAATCCCGCGCCGACTCAATTTCCCACGCCTCCTACACCTTGACCTCCTCAACCGACATAACCTCCTCCGGCATCTCCCAAAAGTCCACCCTCCAATGGTCCTCCACTTCGCTCTCCTCCTTCTCCCGCTACACCACCCTCCTCTCCGGAAACACCGGCTTCGACGTCGACTCCGTTGACGGCAGCTACTCCGCCGACCACAGCCTCCTCGACCTAAACCTCCCCTCAACCAACCTCCTCGGTTCCTTCGCCATCGAAACCTCCATCGCCGTAACCGACTCCCGTCGAATCCGCTCAATCCTCTTATACAACTTCTCCAAAACCCTCTCCCGTATAATCCTCTTCGACGAATCAAAAAAAGATACACCAACAACATCATCCTCAACCACAACCCTCCAACAAGAGATAACAAACACAATCTCGAACCTAGGAGAAGACGGTAATACAGACCGCATGAAAAAAATCCAAGCAGCCGCATCCCTCGGCGCGCAAAAAGCTCAACTCGAAGCTAAATCAATAGCAGAAGATTCAAACGATCGAGTTAAAGTATCAACGTTTCAACCAAACTTACGGAGATTATGTAGTGGAGTTTGGGAAGGTGACGGTGTCCTCCGTAACCACAATTCTCCGATTCCTCTGAAAAACAAAGGTGAGGAACAGCGAGGAGCGAAGCGACCAGCTGGGACTACGATATTTACGGTCGGAATTCATCCGCGCTAGTAGCTTTAGTCTAAACGTTCAAGCGTCTTTTTTCGCTTCGCAATTCTAACTCATAAACGCCAAATTTCACGCGACTCGCTACGCTCGTCTCAGGGTTCGGTAAATCCCAACCAAAAATAATGGAAGCAGGTTCAGGTTTAAAAGACGGTTTCGCGGAATGGTTTGTCAACGTATTTAAAATGTGTTTGACTTATTCTTGGGATGGTGGAGAGAAGATTAGGCAGGAATGTACATTAAATCCTGGTATCGGTTCGAGAGATTCGGGGAATTTAATCGTAGGTTGGGGGGAATTAATTGAAGATGGCGTTAGGGTTGATGTTGGTAGGGGTACGAAGTTTGAGGATAAAGAAAGTTTAATAGTTAGTACGTTTGATCAAGGTCAATCAATTTCAATAATGTTAGGATGCGTACAAATAAAAGGCTCGTTATCTTTAAAATCCAACGAAAACGTATATGAGGAGAATAACGATGTTAATCCGTTTATATCGGAATTGAGCGTATTCCAAAAACGGGAAATAGCAGCGGAAGTTAATGAAGGGATTGAGGTTGGGGAGGAAAAGGTTGAATATTTTTTAAGTAGATTATCGAGGTTGTACGATAATAACGGGAGATTGAAGAGTGGGAGCAGTGCGTTTTTCACGCTTAACAAATTCTTCAATTGACGTTGTTGTTGAAAAAAAAGAAAACGAACGATGGGGCTTATTTTTTTAAATTAAAACAAAACCCCTCAATACGAAATGTCTCCACCCATAAGTTCCTCTACAAACCGAATACCTTCGTATTACACAAATAAGGACTATCAAACCCCGTCATCTCTCCCTCCTCCAAATCAGGCACAGGAAACATCCTCACGCTCAACGGTTTATTCCACCTTGCCGCTAACCCGCAAATATCCATAATAACTCCTGAAACTTGCTTATAATCAACATCTTTAGGTATAGGAACCGTATCAACTCCAACTCCACACACGCTTGATACGTTCATTAAATGGCTAACGGTGTACTTCCTTCCTTGTTTTGAAGCTTGTATTTCCGACAATCTATAATCCTCACATACTGGAAGCATAATCCCACAATATCCAGTTAAACTAAATGGTAAACTCTGAATAGCAGTAGTAATAGCAGCAGCAGCAGCCATGACGCCTACGCCGGATATTCCGTTTGGGATGAAGGGGAGTTGTTCGAGTGCGGAACCTATTGAACCGCCTTCATCGAGTGAGGGATTAAGTGATGTATCAATTCCAACATATTCACACGTAAAACCTTCAACATTAAGACCTTGAACAGTCTTACTAACCTCCTCAACAAGTGGAGCTATTTTTGAACTGTAGTGGTCGAGAAATTTCGTACCTATATCATCTAAATTTGAGCACAATTTCAAACCTGAGTTTGCGAGAAAACCGTTTTCTAAACCTACAGCTAATCTTATGCAATTCTCGCCCGTAGATGGCGCGTAAGCCGTAGGAAAAAAAGGCGTTAAAGGTTGACTAGTCGTAGATTGTGCGCAATAACGGAAGTTTAGTAATCCGCTTGTTTCTGGGATTTCAGAAAGAGAGATAATCGTTTTTGCGGATGCGTTAGCATGTTCTAAATCACACGCTGCGATCATGGAGCTGACGCTTAGTCGTCCGCTTGTAGGTAAGATCATTAACGGGTATTTCTCAGTGTGTTGAATTGTACGACAAGGTCCGAGAGAGAAGAAGTTGATCGAGAGAGTTTCGAGGATTGAATCTATTTGAGAGAGTTGCGAATTGAAAGTTTCGTCGGAGGTTAAGTCGAGGTATTCAGTGAATGAATTCGTGGCGATTCGAGTTGTTTGAACTTCATAGCCTTTATCTTCTAATGCTTTCTTAGTGACGTTCATTAAATCGTTGGCGGAGGATAGCTTCGTGAAGAGAAGAGAGGATTTTAGAGTTTCAGGAGAAGAAGGGAAGTCGGAGGAGGAGAGGGTTACGAAGGCGGCGATTACGCGGACTTTGTAGCCGCAGGAGGGGACGCTCATTCTTGGCTAAGGGGGAGGGAGAGTTTTGTAAGGTTAGAGGAGGACGTTCCGTCAGGTGACGCGTTCAGCTGACGACGATGGATAAACTTGGACTGGCAAGGATCTAGCATCGTCAATGCAACGACGTCAAAGTGCTATGGAATAGTAGCCAAAATTCCAGCCGTACCTGCTTTTTGACGTAAACTGAAACCTTGAGCTCGATTTGCTCTGAATGAATTTCGTGATCAAATTTTTATATTCCAGCCAATATTCCAGTCATCACCAGACCTTCACCGTCCGCTCCCCCGATCATCCGATTAAATATGGAAGCCGCTGATGCTCTTTCTTCCGCCTTGTCAAAGGTATGGTCCATGAATCGGATTCGTTGATTGTGAAAGAGAAGTCGAGTGAGCGATGGAGCAACGACCATATGCTGCTTTTTCAGAGGGCTAGAATGAGTCTCTTGGTCGTCGATGGAGAGTCACTGTGAATGAAATTGATCTCGTATATATTGAAGCCATGTGGTGTTGTTCGTTTGTCGTATGTGTACGTCATTCCTCTTCAGAGTTCCCACCTTCCAGCTTCCATCTGCCACCGGCCCATGCCCTCATTTCCCCCTCCCCATCTCATCCCTGCTCCCCCCAATAACAGGTCGCCACAAATCTCTCAACAATCCAACACGCCTTCTCCTCCGACTTTAAGAACTTCGAAAAGTCCGGCGACGTCCCCAACCCCGAAAAGCTCCTCCTCCGTCTCAAATCCCTCGAGCAAAAAATAACCACGCTCTCAACGACCGCCTCCAATTTGATCTCCAACCGTCAACCTTTAATTCAATCCACATCCTCCGCTTTACTCTCTAACTACTTAACTCTAAACTACCTCTCAACTCGCGCAAACTACAAACCCGAAACTTTAAACAACCCTTTCGCCGAACAAGCCTCAGGAACTGTCGAACTCATTAACCGTGAATCCATAAGCGTAGAATTAGCCTCACAGCTTAAATTAGTCCAAGCCGACGAAGTCAATCCTATCGTCAACAAAGTCCTATCTCTCAGTGACTCGACTAACGTTCCTCTCTCCGAATCAACTACACAACCTTCAACCCTCCTCCCCTTCACCGTATCTCAATCTGAATTCACCTCCCTCCCAACATCAATCCGCGGTCGTTCTCAACTCCAATCCCTAAACTCCCTCTTAACCCATTTAACGTCCTTACACAATGCAGCTTCAATGTTGAAAACGAGTAACGTGAGTCAGTTTTGGAGTGTTAAGGATTTGGAAGGGAAGGGGTTTAAAGTTACGGGTAAAACTGGTGGAGATGTTTTGAGAGGGTTAGAGAAGTTAGGGAGGGTGGAGGTTTGTAAGAGGGAGGGTGTTAGGTTGTGTGTTTAAATTGCGAAATGAAATTTTGGGGGGTAGGGGTGTTTTGATTTGAAAACTGTTGACGCGTTTTTTTTTCCTTCTCAAGATATGTTTATCGGATCGAAACTCCAACACATAGGCATTTTCATATCCAGCTCGTTTAAAGCCTGCATGTCTTCTTCGGAGATTGTGCAGTTCGTAACCTCCAAGTTCTCCTTCATTCTCGTCTCATTAGTAGACTTCGGTACAATACAATAATCAAATTCTAAAGCCCACCTTAATAAAATCTGTGCTTCAGTCTTCCCCATTTTTGAGGATACACGCGCAACTACTTCTCGGGATTTTTTAAGATGAGAGAGCTCTGATTCTGTGAAAGACTCTTTACCGATTTTAGAATCTGATCGCCAATTACTCAGCAAACTCAAACTACCATAAGCCCACACCTTAATTCCATTTACGCTCATATACTCTCTCAACTCCTCACTCTGCCTACAAATAGGACTAACCTCAATTTGATTGACATGCGGTTTTTCAAGATGCTTAATCTCTTCTAATTCCTTTACGCCGTAATTTGATACCCCGATTTTCTTGACGAGGTTGAGAGATTTTAAATGGATTAAAGCGGAGTATTGAGAGATTCGAGTTGAAGAGAATGGACCGTGGATTAGGTAGAGGTCGAAATAATCTAATCCCATTTCATTAAGTTCGTTCTTACAGGATTCAATTGTTTGATCGTAGGTTTTTTCAGAGCCGAAATTCAAGGATAATGAGCCAGGCCAGAGCTTCGTCGTTACTGTGAGATCTTCTCGTTTTATGATTCCGGAGGCGATGCAGTCTTTTATTGCAAGGCCGATTGATTTTTCGTTGCCGTAGGATTCGGCTGTGTCAATATGTCTGTAGCCGACTATTGGGAGGGGATCTTGAGGAGTTAGCGCTGAACCCGGACCCGGACGCCAGACAGCCTTGACTCGGACGACTACTTGTCGTGCGTCCCCTCTACCCAGAAGCTCTTCCTCCAAGTTCAAGGACGTCGTCAAAGGGCAACACCTACCAGCTCAGCGACCCCAGTATTCAACCACGACATGGTGATGGTGACGGTGGAAACGAATACGAATACGACGACGATGTGGACGGGGCAGACGACAACATCTATTTAGTGTCAAGGAGGGCTATTGCGCATTTCGGACGACGACTGTTTCGTACCTTCTATCGCTTTTTTTACGGAGGCATAAGCTATGTCGGGGATCATCTGGTATGTTCCGAGGGCGATTGGCAGCGTTGACATTTTAGATGTGTTCGTTTTGAGTGTGTGCCGAGGGTTATAGGAAAATTCAGGGAAGCTTGGATTTTCTCTGCGAAACAGATTTGAAATTGTCATACGTTCATCAAAGAGTTAGAACTTCAGTCGTTTGGGGGAACATGGGCCAGGCCGCGACCAGGATCTCCAAGTGAGTCATGATTCGCTCCGAATTGAAAAACTACAAGCTCCAAACATCGGCTTCGAAGTTCGGCGAGTTCCCACCCCTTTCACCACCTATACTCTCCCCTCTCTGCACCCCACTGCCCTTCAAAATCTAACCCTCAAAACCCTCCTAGCAAAAAAGCCGCCGCCGACCGTCGTAAAGCCTTGGACGCTGAATTTGAGAAGAAAAAAAAATCACGTCGTTCCTCGAGAACATCCCTCGAGCAGAAATGGCAGCAGAACCGTTCCAGCGGAACGGCCAGCGGTACGGAGAAGAAGAGGGGGAGCAAGAGAGCGAGCTTTTTGAATATGATAGGTTTAGGTAGTAAACGTGATGAGGGTAGTCGCGATTCCGCTAAGCGGATTAAAAGTGTTTCAAAGGTTGAGAAAGAAAAGGTACGAAGTCATCTTGTCGCTCAGCGACGAGCTGAGAATGCGATAATTACGCGAGTACGAGAAGCGAAGCGACGAGCATTAAAAACATGTCTACACTTGCGAGGAGCTAAGTCTCCTCGGACGTGGAGCTCGAGCGACGAGGATTTGTACTTGATTTCTTTCAACTCGTCGCAACGCTCCTCGCATTAAAAATATTCTAAAATTTCATTCTAAACTATCTTGTCGCTTCGATCCTCGGCTCGCTTTGTTCGCCGCAGGCTAAACCTAAAACTTCTCCTAAGAAATCACCCAAGAAAGAGGACAACGGAGGCAGGAGAAAAGGAAGGGGGTCAAAACTCGGAGACGTCATATCTAAACACTCGAGAGTCTGAGCTGACAAAGATCAATTCTCTGTCTCTATTTTGTGCATATTATTCCTTTGGGGGGATGTTCATAGTGGAAGTAAATAATTACGAAATCCTACTAAATTTTTGAAGTTGAACATTAAAACACCATTTCATTTACTCCTCTTCCCCAAACAAAACCCCTACCCAACCATTCAGAACCTCTCCCCACCCCTAAAAAATATAAAAATCCCCCTAATCCCATATTTTTAGTTGAAATACAATCTTAAAACAATCTTTTATCCTCCCCCTCCCCCCCCCC
>BLQM01000120.1:8728-28724 GCA_012489335.1 Triparma laevis f. inornata
CAATCCCGATCACTGGTACTTTGAAAAGCCTGACGGCGCCTCCTTCAACCAACCCGACTCCACCCCCTCCTCCACCCCCACCTCCACCGCCTCCCCCAACCCGCCCTTCAAGCTCACCGCCTTCACTTTCAACCATTTCCGCTCCGGAGACGACCCCCTGGACATGGACTGCACGTACGAGTCCTTCGAGGGGCTCCGCACCTTCCGCAACTCCCACTGCACTCCCAACAACAGGACGTCCCTCGCCCTCTCCATGGGCGCCGAGGCCTTCGTCGGCATGACCGGCATCTCTGGGACTGACTTGGAGCTCAGGTTGAACAAGCTCACTGCCGTGGTCGAGTACAAGAACAAGACCGAGGAGGCCGAGCGCCTGCGTCCTTCACTTCTCTCCCGCGTCCGCATCGTCGACGGCATTTGCAAGGACCATGAAACCGAGGGCCTGGGCGGCGGGGTGAAGAATCTCACCGTGCAAGTGGGGGACACAGCCAGACTCGCCGAGTTCGCCGGCGGAAACCACCAAGAGACGGTCCGGGTATTTTTCGAGCAGGAGGGCGATCTCCTCTCCAGAATCCTCGCCCTTTCTGCCTTCGCCGCCGAGTTCCCCCCGCAGAACAACTCCTTCGCCGGGCTGTCTTCCCTCGAGACAGTGATAGACTTCCCCGTCCTCTCGTGCAACACAAACCAAGAGTGCTTTATCGTCAACAACTTTGAGGTGTCCGTGACCGACAGCGAGGGTGGAGGCAAGGTGAGGCACTGCGAGGAGCGAAGCGACGAGCTGAGATTACGATATTTACGCGAGTCACTGCGAGGAGCGAAGCGACGAGCATTAAGAGCATTATAAACTAGTAGAGAACGGGTTTGTAGCTCGTCACTTCGCTCCTCGCCCTCGATTACGATGTTTACGGTCGTAATTCGTCTGCGTTAGTAGCTTAAAACACAACAGCAACATAACTATATGCATCGCCACGCATTTCTAACAAATTATTGCCAACTTTCACGCGACTCGCTACGCTCGTCGCAGCTCGACAGCGACAGCTTCGCCTTCGTCTACCCAACGTACAGCACGAACTTCGACGTGACAGGGTACTTCCAAGGCGGCGTCGACAACCTTCCCCCCGGCACCATGGTGGCCAAGGTTGGCGCTCGCAGGCGTTTGAAGTCCTCGATTGTCGAGTACGACGAGTCGAACTCCTTCGGTTTGACCATAAAATGCCAAACCCTCCCCCAGAATACCGTCGCGCAGTACTTCACTATCGACACGTACACGTTCCCTGACGAAGAAGTCTCCTCCTTCGGGGTTTACGACATGATGGTCGAAATCTCCAGTTCCACTGAAGAGTGCGGACAGAGCGTGCTGGGATTCACTGGTGACGTGGTCGGGCAGGTCGCCGTGGTCAAGCCAATCGAGCAGGACTACGGCCCCGACGGCCCCGGCGGAGGTGGCAACAACGATAACGGCGACGACAACAACCCCGACCCCGACTCCACCCCCAACCCCAACCAAAACCAAAACAACACCACCAAGTACCTTCCGCTCTCCACTTTTATCCTCGAGCTGAATTCCACGGAGACGACCGTCGGCCTCTACAACAAGATGGTGTTTGACGCGTCCTTTGACGGGGGCTACACTCTGAACATGCCTGAAATCGATCTCAGGATGGTCAACATTGCGCTTGGCGGAGTGACCCCCACTCCCCCGGAGGAAGGCGACGATCTCACCGACGCCATGCAATACTGCCAAACCACTGGTCTCGAGTGCTCCATCATGTCGCTGCAGCAGTCTGAAATAGTGGTTGGCACAAAAGGAAACAGCGAGGACACCCAAGGCGTCATGAAGGCCATCGTCGGCTCCGACGGCAGCACGGACCTCTTCAACCAGGTTTGTAACGAGGGGCTCAAAGGCCTCCCCGTCGGTCTCTCGCTACAAGGGACGGCCGGAGCCGAACAATTCATCTTCGATTTCATCCCCTTCCGCGTCCCCAAGTCCGCCAGGGTCCAACAGGACAACTCCCAACCTTCCTCCAATACCCGCCGCAAACTTCTCTTAGATGCTGCCGCCTCCATCGTGCAAAGAACGAGCAGCAGCAGAAAACTGAACGACGAAATCTCCGAGGATGACATCTTCGATGCCGGCTCCGGCTTTGACAGGATCGATCCTTGGCTCCGCAACACGTCCATCTACAAAAACTCCGACGTGTTCCTATCGGGGATTGAAGTTCTGAGACTCAGTACCCTGAACACCTCGTTCGACACGCACTGGCAGGATTCGGACGAGCCCTTCAAGCTGTTCACGGAAACATTAACAAACTTGACCACGAACATCTTCCAGGAGCTCTTCGCCGTCGAGCTCACGCTCCCCGACGTCACCTTCATGGCGAGCCTGGCGATCGAGGAGCTCCCGGGTTGGAACACCACGAAGGACGACGGGAACTGGTACGTTGGCAATCTCGACTCGAGCGGTCTGCCCATAACCCAGTTCGCCGAGCTCATCATGAAGGGAGGAACCTGGAGCAGCAGCGCCGACTTCGCCGAGTTCGAGCAGGCGTGGACGATGATCAACAACACTCTTCTCCAGCGCGGGCTGGGAGAGTTCGTCTCGCGTAATCAGAACATCACCATAAGGGGGCAAGGCGCGCGAACTGGGACCAACTCGCTTCTGGAGAGGATGCTGAACTACGTCAGGTTTGACTACACCTTCCCGGCCAAGGAGAGCAACCTCACCAGGACGAACTACATGGGGCCTCTTCCGGCGACTTCGCTGCCTCAGCAGACCGGTGGCGTCAAGATGCTGAGCACGACGATTAATGGCGCGAGCAGCAGGGAGGTGGAGACAGGCGGCGGATCCGTGACCGTAAACACCGAGTTCCTAAGGGAGGGCGTGAACTGCGCCAATTGCCAAGTGCAAGTGCACCTTGGGTGGGTTCGCACCGGCGACGGTGTCGCCGCGCGAGATTTCACCTGCACGTTCGACGATAATCCCGACGAGGAGGCCGCTATCCGCTACACACAGACCGTGTCGCTCCCGACTCCCGTGGAGGCCGGGGACTACTTCCTGGCCTTCGAAGTCGCCTTCGATTACGGGTGCAGCATGAGCTTTCCAGTTGGTCAGGCCGGGACCGTGCCCAGCGTGAAGAAGATTGGTGCCCTGAGGGTATTGAATACGGGCGTGAGCGACGGCGGGCGAAGACTCATTTCCAATTCCATCGAGCCTGAGGAGTGCGGTGGGAATTTTATGAATAACCGTAACGAGTCGGGCCTTTCTTGCGCCGTCGTTGGAACGCAGTGGGTCGTCCGCGACTCCAACGACCTCGACTCCAACCCCGACTTCACTACCCGGCGCAACCTCAAGGAGTACACCGGCAATGAGGGCCTGCGTATCGAGGGAGGAATTTACTCGGAAGAAGATTTCTTCGAGTTCAACTCCACGGTCGACATCTGGCCTCACATCTTCGCGAACGTCCCCGTGGACTTCAGAATTGGAGCTGTCCATGTGTCCATCACGGACAGAAGTAGATCAACGGAGCTGCTCACGTTCGATCTTCACGACGTCAACCTCCCCGCCCTTGTGGGAGGCAGAGTTGGCTTTGAGCTCAAGGCCAATAAGGTTGAACACGAAGCCGCAATCATCGATTTCGTCGAAGACCTGTTTGATGCGACCGTAAGCTCCCGTTCCCTGGGTCTGGACGTTACGGGCTACATCGAGGGCAGCAAGGGGAGGAAGAAGATCGATCTTGGCATCATAGTCAGCCAGGCCGACGGAAGGGGCTACTTTGACATCCAGGAGCAGGGCACCAGGAGGATGCTTCGCCGGCTCTTCCTGGACAAACTGAGGCAAATCGTGCCCTTTTTAACACCCGACGAGGAGGTAGTGAACGACTACGGCGAAGTCGTGAACCCTTACGACATGGAGATTCTGCAGCACGACTCCCCCTCCTCTTTCATCAAAACAATTCACAGAATGCTAGAGGACGACGAGAACGCGGACGACGAGAACGCGGACGACGAGAAGGATCAGACGCCCTACGGAGGCTCGGTAGCCAGGATAGACATCATCGGAGGGTCTGAAATCGGCGAGACCATCAGGATCCCCTGCGTGGTGGAGTCCGTCTGCCCGCCGCTTTCGGACGCGGACTTCTCCGCCAAGACCGACTTGCTGATCATGGCCGAATACTTCTTCACCATTCCGGGGGGGCTGGAGGTGTACTTTGACACCCCCAAGATATCCCTCGACGTCGACTGCTGCGTCCACACGAAGGTCATGAGCCTCACGGTCCTGCCCGACACCATCAACAACGCCGACCTGGACCGGCCCTTTGTCGGCGTCGTGTCGCTCGAGATTGAGGACGCCGAGCTCATGTACCAGAGCTTCTCCTCCATCGGCACCACCTTCGCCCCGGTCTACCGCATCCACGGCAACCCCAACACGAACATGCTGAGCAACATCATCAGCACGATACAGTTCAAGTACGATATGACGCCCAAGAGCGGCAAGAAGATGATGTGCAAGGACGACACATGGGTGACATACAACAATTTGGAGTGCTACAAGCTCTTCACTGGAGCCACGCTCTCCCACGCGGCTGCTGAGACGGCGTGTGCAAACGAGGGACCCAACGGAAAGCTCCTTCAAGTCGTCAACGAGGAGGAGAACGACTGGATCAGGGACCAATTTTACTCCGAGGGAATGTCCAACTCCGCCGGTTGGATCGGGCTGGATGACCTTTTAGTGGACGGCGTGTGGAGGTGGGGCGATGGCTCGACTGGCGGCTTCACGAACTGGGCGCAATCCGCCCTTTCCAACGATGACCATCACTGCGCTTTAATGAGCCCGACCACCGCCCCCTCCACTTCGGGCGGTGAGTGGATCGTCGACTCGTGCGCCACCGCCCGACCCTACATCTGCGAGGTGGACTCTATCGACTGGGCGCCTCCGGGAACCCCTTCCCCCACCACCACGAGAGTCCCCACCCCCGCGCCGACCAGCCTGAGTCAAGTCTGCGAACCGCTCGAGATGAGGGGCGACAGCGGCGACGTGACGAACAAGAACAGCTGGGACACCTTTTTCTACCCGACCAAGTGCCAAGGGACGTGGAGGCTCGTCGAGACCGACGCGGACAACGCGTATTTGGAAATCACCTGGCCGGGGATGGAGCTGCCCGTGCAGGTTTTGTTGCCGACCTGCAGGTGAGCCACTGCTCGGAGCGAAGCGACGAGCTGCGAATGCGTTATTTCCGATCGTTCGCTACGCTAGTAGCAGCAATCTATGTATCGACGTCACTATCACTGCTGCGTAATTCTAACTCGTCAACATCAATCTTCATGCGACTCACATCGCTCGTCGCAGCATCACCTTGAAGTACGAGGGGATAGACGTGGGTACCATCACGCCGGGGTCCTCATCCGACCTCATCTTGCAGCAAGACGGAACCACGGGTTTCCTCAAGGTGCACATTTACGGCTCTGACGAGCTCCAGCACAGCGAGTGCATGAGCCAGAAGTACGTCGTCGACCCGACAAAGTGCCAGCTCGCAAAGTTGATCGACACCCTCCTCAAGGGAGCGATGGAGAACGGCGACCCGCTGGACCTGAGCATCGAAATTACCTACGACCACCCTTTGACCGACTACAACACCCAAACTTTACTGCTGGACATTAGTTTGTTCCAAAAGGCGGCCGTGGTGAGGCCTCAGCCCGGGGCTGCTGATTCGACCATCGTAGACCCGACGCGAGCCCCAACACCGGCCGACTCTTACTGCAGCACGGAGTGGGACAGGTTGGAACTGACCGAATTGAAGCGCACGGAGTACTACGGGAAGTGCTGTGACGAGTGCTACAACGATTTCGTGGCCATCTACAACAACATCGCGGTGGATTACTCGCAGTCGATTTGGTCCTCCCTCGACTTCTGGAACGATCCCACCATCTACATGGCGGTGGAGATATGCAACGTGTTCCCCTTCAACCTCACGGTGACGAGAGTCGTGGCCGACGCTGCGTTCGACGACCCCGACGGAACTCAGGGCTTCATGGGAACGTATCCTCCTCAGAACGACTTTCCGATTGCCGAGGGCGTCAGCTACATGGCTCCGGCCGACGAACCCTTCATTGTCAAGGGGGGGGAGTGTCGCTTCACGCCCAAGATTCCTATCACTGCTTCTGTTACTGGAGAGCTGCTCACGCGGCTGATGGACGAAGGGTACTGGAAAAGCAGGTTGTGTTTGAGCATAAAGAACATGGTGGTAGACGCTGGCATGATAGGGCCGAGCGGAAATCTCTTCCAGTGGACTCAGCCGTTGGATTTAAGCAAGGTGAGGCAAAGCTTTGCAGCGAAGACGAAGCCCAGCTAGGACGAAGCCCAGCGAGGAGCGAAGCGACGAGCTGATAATACTGGTAGTAGCTGGTCGACGCTGCTTGAGGAGTTTTGGTCTCCGCTAGTTTCGTCGTTACTTGATTCTAACTCGTTCACGCCAATCCTCACGCGACTCGCTTCGCTCATCGCAGATCAGCGTCATTGGAAACAACGACTGCGTGGCAGCCCCCGATTGCAACAGCGAGATGACGCCCAAGGTGCAGCAGAACTTCGACAGTTCTCTTTGGACCTTTCCTTCGGCCGGCAAAATCAGCATCGAGAACGCTAATAGTGTTAAGTTGAATACAGGGGGCGGGGCTGAGAAGAGCGCCATGTGGATGAAGACCAAGCACAACGCTGTGGACGACTTTTCGATCACAGCCACGGTGGCGGTTTCCTTGGAGAACTGCCCTTGGACGGGGTGCTGGTCGGCGCCCCACGCGGGTAACTTTGGGCTCGTGATTCAGCAGAAGAGTGCCGACAACTTGGAGAGCGGAGACTACGCCTTTGGCGGAATGGGCGCGAACAGTTTGGGCGTCTTCTTCGACGATCCGGTTAACCCCACCACTAGCGAGAAGGCTCTGGTCTACAGTGGAGGGGACACCGCCACCGCCTTGGCCACGTCTTTCGACATTGACTTTTTGAACGATGGAAACGAAAACGTGTTCAGGGTCACGTACTCCGCCCACTACAAGACCCTCCAGGTCCACGCAAACAGTGGAACGACCATCAACGAAAATCTCGAGCCGAAGATTACACTCCAGATCGACCTGAACACTATCTTCACGCAGGATCAGGGCTACGCCTGGTTTGGCGTCGCGGACAGCATAGTGTCGGGCTCCTACAGCATTTACAGGTTAAAGAGTTTTGAGATAGGAGGGGTGAGGACGGACGTGGGGAAGTGCGTGATCGAGGAGGAGGGCCTGGTGTTGAGCACGACGGGGCAATTCATACTGGACACTCGAACGAGCTGCGACACGTTCAGGTTCAGTGGTGGGGATCTGTGGAGCTTGCAATTGAAGAATGCGGTTGCGGGGGATGACGCGACAGTGGTTTTGGGAACCGGGGACATCGTCGACTTGGGAACTGGCCAGTACAGAGTCAACTACGAAGTGGAGTATGTTGGGAATTACAAGGTCTGGGCGACGTTGACGAACGATGGGGGGGGGTGATCAGGAGGGAGTCGACATTGGATCTTTCATCGTCACATAACGAAAAAAACAAAAGTAGATACCTTTACGGTAGTGTAATAGTAGGGTGGGTGTGGGGGGGTGGGGGGTGGGAAGGGGGGGGGGTTACGGAGTGGAGGTTAGAAATTAGAAGAGAATAAAAGAAAATAAACAGTAAACATTTTGATTATTTCGCGTTTCATATTTCAAATGAGAATCCTATTCCTTCAGTTGAATTTTCGTTAAGAGATTCCTCGCGGGCAGGCAGCGCCTCTTGCGGCGCGCAAGTATAAAATAAAAGTCCACCCTAGAGCAGTTTGTCTCTCTCTCCATCCCCATTGCCGTTGTTTCTTCTCCTCCCAAACCCCCCTCAAGTTTTAGCTTCCGATTTAGTGCTCGGGGGTGCTAATAAGGTCAAGCATGTTAACCTCTCCCTTTGGCCGTGTCGGAGTCCCCTGCATCTGCTCCCCACTCTGCGCCGCACACGAGAAAACATTCGATCTACCCGTCTCACTCACGCAGCTGAAAAGGTTCGAGGCGGCTGACCAGTCGAACCCGGCCTTAAGAGGCTCTGGAGTCGCAACTTTCTTGGCCGACGCAGGCGTCAACGACCTAGCAACGGATTCGGCCGCAGGTTCCAAGTTTGCTGCGGGCTTGTTGACCGAGCGGCGGCGGCGGCGGGCGCCGCGGGCGTCGTTCTTGTATAGATTTCCCATGTGGCTGAAGCTTCTCATGTTTTTGCAAGGGGGTTGCTGAGGGGGGGGAGGAGAGGGGGAGGGGTTAGGAATCGATTTGCGTTGGGGACGTGTCAAAATGGAACAGTTTGTGCTACATCGGGAGGGAGGGGGTGGGTGTGGGGCGGGGGGGGTGATCATGTTTGTGGTAGGCGGGTCGTGAACTTGATCGTCCGAATCCTCACGAATTGATGGATTACCTTGTGTTATACGTTTGGGGATGTTAGGAGGGTGAAATCAACCCCAAAAAAATTTAGAATTCGATTTCCAGGATATTTCAAACTTGCAGGGACGACCAATTCAGCCGCCGAACGCATCACGCCCATTCTTTCCTCCCACCACCTTCGCTCCTCCCTCCTTCCTTTTTTGCTTACTCTTACGTAAAGTTGTGTTTTCCCCTCCCCTCCCCTACCATCTCGACTTTTAAAATTATTCTTCAATTTTCTCATGCTTACGCAAGATTCTGGTTAGGGGCCGTTTATTGAGAGACGTGTTATCAACTAACTCGCTAATAAGTTAAACGTTTTATCATGTTCATCTATTTATCAAAGAAGATTGCCATCCCGTAAGTTAAACAAGGGAGCCGGCGGGTCAGGCAACCTTTGCCTTTGCCTGCTGTGCAGATTGCTGCTGTGCCTGTGCTGTGCCTGTGCTGCGAATCAGCACTAAATTAAAACTTTGTTTTTCAATTGTGTCACTAACACAACTCTCGTCGTTCTCGCTTATCTTAATGCCATCTTAATGCCATATATAAATATATATATATATGGCGCCTCAGGAACCAAATCAAGCTCCACTCGCTCAGCTGGAATCCGGAGCAGGGTTGGATAGCATGCGGAGGAGAGAATGGATTGCTCAAGGTCTTGAAGCTGGACAGTACCGGAAGGACCGTGACCGGAGAAGGTGAGGAGCTGCTCGTCGCTTTCTGAAGCTTAAAGCGATTTACACTATCCCGTACACATTCTTTCACATTCTTACCACCACCACTCCACAGTCAACACCTCCAAACCTCGCGGCGTAGCAGCTCCTTCAAACCTCTCCATGAACCAAACCCTCGAAGGCCATAACGGTGGCGTCATGTGCGTCACCTGGAACGCCAACTACCGCAAGCTAACCACCAGCGACGAGAACGGCCTCATCATCGTCTGGATGCTTCATAAGGGAATGTGGAGCGAGGAGGTGAGGGAATGAACAAAAATGACATTCCCAAACGAATGAGGAGCAATTTATTTATACTAACCCCCCCCCTCCCCTCTCCAGATGATCAACAATAGGAATAAGAGCGTCGTTCGTGACATGAAGTGGACCGCCGACGGCCAGAAGATCTGCATAATTTACGAAGACGGCGCCGTCATAGTCGGCTCTGTCGAGGGCACTCGACTGTGGGGCAAGGACCTCGACGCTCACTTGAGGTTCGTAGAGTGGAGCCCTGACTCTCGTAACATTATTTTCGTTACCAAGTCCAACGAGATTCATATGTACGATTATCATGGGAATAAGATCAAACCTCTACCTCTTTACGCTTTGGCGAACAAGAAGCAGGAGAAGAAGATGGGGGGCGACGATGACTGGAGCGATGAGGATGAGCAGGAGGAGGATAACACTATCATCGGAATTCACTGGTACGACGGGACGGAGGGGCATATTGACGTTGACGCTCCGACGTTGGCGGTCGCGTTCCGCAACGGGAAGTGCCAGATCGGGAGGGGGGAGGAGGTGAGAAACTGCGAGTAGTAGTAGAGAATACGTTGTCTATGAACGAGGACTCATGGTCTATGAACTCGTCGCTTCGCTCCTCGCCGAAAATACGTCAATTGCGCTCGAATTGATGCTCCATGCAGCTTTAAGAACATTCAACTAACTCGTCGCTTCGCTCCTCGCCTCGCTAATGCTTGTCGCAGGATCCCAAGGCTACTTTGATCGACACTAGGATGACGTTGACGCAGTGCAAGTGGAACGCGAAGGGGAACGTGTTGGCGTTGGCGGGGTCCGTCAAGAGCAAGAGCAGGGAGGGGGAGGAGAGGCAGGTCAGCCAGGTTCAATTTTACACTCCCATGGGGGAGCACATTAAGGCTCTGAAGGTCCCCGGCGCCAACGGCATCTCGGCCATGAGCTGGGAGGGCAGCGGGCTGAGGATCGCCCTGGCGGTCGACGCGTACATCTACTTCGCCAACATCCGCCCCGACTACGTGTGGGGCGCCTTCGGCAACACCCTCGTGTACGCCCACAACAAGCCGGACAGGACGGACGTCTGCGTCACCTTCTGGAACATGAAGAGCAACGAGCGCTACACCAAGTACTTGAAGGGAGTCAAGTTCATCAGGGGGGCGGGCGAGAACTGCCTGCTGGTGGTGAAGAACTCCGCGCCAGCCGGCCCGCCTCCGAGTGGAGGGGAGAACGACGAGAACAACAACGGCGAGGATAGTGGGCCTAAGCCTAACCAGCACACTCTGCTGCTGTGCAACAGGTGAGGCGGGGGGGGGGGTGGGGGCGTTCTACAACAACAACAATATTCTAACCACGATACATTATCTCCGCACTTCGTTCGCCGCTGCAGCATCGGCTCCCCGGTCGACACCAAGTACATTGACATAGTGCCCAAGTTCGTCGAGATGACTCCCTTCCACGTCATCGTCAGCGATTTCAGGAGCGTTTACATCTGGCAGTACAGGACCAACGTCAGCAAGCTCACGAGCAACGACGCCGGCAACAGTGCCACTGCCATGCTCAGGAGGAACACCGGCAGGGAGAGGATGCTTGACATTGAGGAGGTGAGCGAGCGCGAGGGCGAGGGCTTCGAACTTGTAATTTTTCATTCATTCTAACACGGCTCGCTTCGCTCACCGATAATCCCCACAGGTAGCCGCCAACCCGGCCCAGACGATCGAAAACTTCAAACCCAAGGCCGGCAGGATCAAGGACGGAATCTGCGCCATCACCGCCTCCAAGAAGAACCTCATTGTCGCGAGGGAGTCGGGAACTATCCACAGGTACTCCTTGCCCCACATCGGCCTCGAGAACAAGTACGCCATCCGCCAGCGCCCCGCCCACATTAGGTTGAACTGCGACAGCACGAAGCTGAGCATCATCGACAACGCCAGTATTCTGAGCGTTTTAGACTTGGACTCCAATAACGACAGCAGCGACGGCAAGGAGGGAACGTACGGGCAGCTGCTGCAATTCGAGAGGAAGGACGCGTGGGACCTGCAGTGGGCGGACGACAACCCGGACCTATTCGCCGTCATGGAGAAGACCAGGATGTACGTCTTCAGGAACTTTCAGCCCGAGGAGCCCTGCCAGAGCAGCGGCTACTTGAGCAACTTCTCCGATCTCCAGATCCAGGCAATAATGCTTGACGACGTCATGGCCAACCCTGACACGCCAGATAGGGACATGGTTTTAGATTTCGAGACCAAGTCCTTGAAGGATGCCAGGGAGCTCATCACGAACGTGGGCTTGGCCGAGGCCACTGCGTACATTGAGCAGCACGCCCACCCCCGCCTTTGGAGGCTCCTCGCGGAGGCCGCCTTGGAGGCCCTGGAACTGCAGGTCGCCGAGAAGGCGTTCGTCAACGTCGGCGACTACCCCGGCATCCAGTACGTCAAGAGGCTGAGCGGGCTGGGGGAGCGAATGAAGCAGAGGGCCGAGGTCGCCGCCTACTTTCAGAGGTGAGGGGGGGGGGGGGGTTATTATTTGTCGATTTCGTTGTTAATGTTACTCGATTCTAACACGGGTTTACCACCACTACAACTACAGGTTCGACGAGGCCGAGGCCATTCTTCGAGAGATAGACAGGAAGGACCTAGCGAACGAGCTGCGAATCCGCCTCGGGGACTGGTTCAGGGTCGTGGCCCTCGTGCAGACCGGCGGAGGCGACGATAAAATGCTCATGAAGGCGTGGAACAAAATAGGAGAGTACTACGCGGACCGCTTCAAGTGGCAGAAGGCGGCGACGTACTTCAGCCAGGCGAAGAACCTCATGAAGATGATCGAGTGCTACTACAGGTGAGATGAGACGAAGCGACGAGGAGCGAAGCAACGAGCTGATACTGCTATACTTATGTCGTTACTCAATTCTAACACTCTCGCCTCTACTACAGGCTCGATGACTTCGACGGCATGGAGAAGGGAGTCGAGTTAATGAGCGAGGGCAACCCCGATTTAATGGAGGCTGGCCGAATGTTCGAGTCCGTTGGACTGCACAAGCAGGCCGTCAGATGCTTCCAGAAGGCCGGAGACGTGAAGGCGGCAATCGACACCTGCGTTTTACTGAACTACTGGGAGGAAGCCGTGAAGCTCGCGGAGGCCCACGGGTTCAGCCAAATCGAGGGCCTGCTGGCGAAGTACGCAGGGCACCTTCTCAGCAAGGGCGACAAACTCCAGGCCGTCGAGCTCTACAGAAAAGCCGACAAAGCCACCGAAGCCGCGAGGCTGCTCGCTGGGATAGCCGAAGACGTGGGAAAGCGTCAAGTCGACCCTTTGAGAGCTAAGAAGCTCCACGTTCTCGCAGCCCTCGAGGTGGAGAGGTACAGGAAGAAAGCCTTGGATTTAACGACCATGGGAACCACGAAGGGGAAGAGCGTAGCCGCGACCACCGCCGCAACCCTCGACACTTTGATGACTGCCGACGCCGAAAGTCGCGCAGGAGGAGGAGCGAGCGATGCTGGTCGAAAAGTCATGGACAACGCCTGGAGGGGAGCGGAAGCATACCACTACTTCCTCCTCTCCCACCGTCAGCTTTACAGCGGGGATGTGGACGCGGCAATGAAGACGGCGATAAGGTGTGCTGAGTTCGAGGATATTTTGGAGCCGAAGGATATTTACAGTTTGATCGCACTCACCGCGTACCACTCTAGCCATTTGAATATATGTTCTCGGGCTTTCATTAAGTTGGAGACGCTTCCGGGGTTAGACGAGAGCACCAGCGACGCGATTCAGAGTTTAGCTCTGGACATATTTAAAGATCAAGCGCCTAGAAATCCTAGCCATCTACCCACGTGTTACATCACGTGCTTGGAGACGGGGCAGCCGTACAATGCTTGCACCATCACGGGGAGGGCGGTTCTGGACGCGAGGACCGTGGGCTGCAAGACCTGCGGGCATCTGATGCTGGAGCATGAACTGAGCGTTAGTAATAGGAAGAATTGCGCGTTGTGCCATTGCCCCATTCCGGGGATTAACTTTTCGATTATGGAGGAGGAAGAGGAAAGGGGGGATTGAGATTGAGATTGAGATTGAGTTAGGGTGCTAATAATAAATAGTGGGTGGGAGGTGGGGAGGGGCGGGGGGGGTGAAGGGGGTGGGGGGGGAATGTTGGTGTGGTTTTTGCATTGAAAATGTATCGCATTTACATTTTATTATAAAGGTCCAAGGCAGCAGCTGAGATGACAATTCCAAGAACAACTCCCCTGAAAACTCTCCTTTTCTCCTCCTCCTTCGTTCTAATCCTACTTTTATTCGTCCTAATTCTCTCCAACCTCTCGACAAAAAAATTTCCAACAAGATCCAACCCACAAGCACCTAAAATAAATTTCATCTCCTCCTTATTCATTTTCTTCAATCCCACATTAATCCCTCCACCTACAACCCCCCAAAAATAACCCACACAACCTATAACACCGGCAAAGAAAACATCTGAATCTAAGTAATCTACGTTAAATCTTCCATCCGTATTCGCTAGTATAAGATTAATAGATTGAACGTATCCAATTAAATACATAAAGTTCGTCAATATTCTCGGTTTATATATTTTCGAACCTTTAACCGTCTCATCGTTATTTTTTAGTAGCTCGCCTATTTTATTATCATCCTTAAAATCAACAAGTTTATTATCTAATTTAATTCCCTCGAATTTCAAACCTTTAAACGCTACATAAATCAGCATCAAACATTTAAATAATATCTGTAGAAAACAGACTCTCGAAAATCGATTCCCACAACCAGCACCTTTAACACCAAAACTCTCCTGAAATTCATAAACAACGTTAATAACCGTTCCCGCATAAGTCCACATAAGTTTATGATATTTTAATCTGTTATTCGTACACACATAAAAGTCAATTGCGGAAAGCAATCTCTCGATTTTTTCTTGAACATTGAGAACTTGAGTTAAAGAATTTATTGAACTAACTAATGGTAATAGGTAGGGTAAAGGAGCGATACTAGGTGTTAAAAGAGTATATTGCGTACTCAGTCTATTTTCAAGATCAGGTTGTAATTGATTTGATTCGTCGGAGTGGAGGAGTTTAGATTTTTCAGAGACGGAGAGAGAGAGTGAATCCCTTTTTATTTCCTGAAGGATGTTATCGAGGATTGTTGCGTTTTTATGTAGGGTGCGTTCTATTATTCTTTGGGCTAAACCTGAAGGACGTTTTTATGAATTAGTAATATTAACATCAATATTAACATCAACGTTAAAAAATTATTAAACATTGTTTTTTCCTCACCTTCCTCCTTCTTCCATCCTTCCCTCTCCCCCCACCCTCCCAACACACTCCCACTAAAATCCGCAATTTTACAAGCCTCCCCATCATTTTCCCCATCTCCAACCATTCCAACTATCTCAAAAAAATCTTTCAATTTATTAACGTACATAACTTTATCCTCGACACTCGCGCTACCTACAACTTTAATATTTTTTATGTTTGAGATATATGAAAGGGATGAGCCCGTACACGCCCACGAACCTTTCTCCAATAAGCTCGCCTTAAACTTTTTTACCTTTCCATCAACATCAACAACCAATTTATCACCTTTCTTATTATCTTTCAACCTAACAACCCCAGTAATATTATACCCTAAATCCCTCCAACATTTAACCCCCGCTTCAACTCTATCCCCTGTACACATTCTACACTCTATATCCATCTCCTCCAACTTCTTAATCGTCCCATAACTATCTTTCCTCAATTTACTCGTAAATCTCGTAACGCTTTTCCCAACAACCTTCCCGTTATCATACCTCACAATAGCGGAAACACTACGATCACCATCTCCCGCTATTTTAGTACATTCCCTTTCAATCCATGAATCACATAATCCTATACCTAACGTCACATTATATATCTTATTGTTAAAAAGTATATCAACATTTTTAATCTTCCCGTTCCATTTCCTCCCTCCTAAAACCTTCCCCACCCCTCCCACAATTTTGTCACTAAAACCATCTCCCCCCCATTGCATACCTTTCCTAATAACACCTTCAATTTTAGGATCGCCTTTTAAAAACAATTTATTCATCTTAATACCATCACTTTTAACCGTCCCCGTTTTATCAAATATAATAACATCAGGATATAAACCTTCCCTCGTAGCATGTACTTTTAAAGGTGTAAAATTTTTTAGAAGTCGATTAGATTCAAGGATTGGTGGTTTTAGGAGTGTGTAGAGGGATAAAGTGTTTAAGAGTGTTCTTATATCCACGCTTTTAAGGTTAAGTATAATAGGTAAAATTGATAAATACTCTAATCTCATTAAACCTCTAACATCCTTAACCACCTCCTCCTCCTTAAAATGCTCACCTAAAACAATTGCATAACCATTATAACCTTTACAACCCTTCTTCAGAATATCCCCCCTTTTAAATGTCCCTGTTTTTACATTTATCGACCATTTCTTTATTCTTTTTAGCTTTGATTCCCCTGTAACGCTCGACATATCTATTAATTTTGTTGAGAGGGGGATTGAATCGATTGGGATTATATCTTTCTTCGAAAAATTTATTAAACTACTGGGTGAATTTTTATGAAGGAATTGTATAGGAGGGGGGAGGGAACGTTGTAACATTAAAAACTTAATAAACAATGAAAAGGGGCTTATTTCATTAATCATTAACCCCGGTAAATTCCCTAACAAAATAGGAGTTATTTGTTTTAAACGAGATTGAAAAGGTGAAGGGGGTATGTTATATTCTTCGTATAATCGTTTATGATCTAGAGATGATGAGAGGAGAGGTTTATGGAGGGGGAAGAGTTTTAGGTGGGTTGAATTGTGGATTGAACCGGGGAGAATTTTATTATGAGAGAGTTTATAGATTCCAGAGGTTGTTTTAAGGTGGGTAGGGTTTTTTGAAGGTTTTAGGAAGATGTTACGAGTTGATGAAGGTAACTGAGGTTTATGATTTAAGTTTAATTGAGAGTGAATCTGAATGAAACCGTAACATAATGCTGTTAACTGAGCTAAATTGTTTAAATTAGGTAAATAAGCATGAGGTAAAACAATACCTGAACTTTGAGCGTATTCGATTGACTGGATTGGGAGGGTTTGGAGGAGGGTCTTTAGGGGTTGACCGATTGAGAGGAGAGTTATGGAAGTTAGGTGGAGGAAGATGGTGAAGAAGGTTAGGTAGAGGAAGCGGATTCGGGAGGAGGAAGGCTAAGGGGAGAAGGTTAGATTGGGCGATTATTGATCGACGAGAGGGGAGGGAGGGAAACTTACCGGATTATATTCAAGAGGCGTGTATTCGACAAAGCGCGGTTTGGTGTTAGTGGATGAACGTGGGGACATTTTGGAGGGGTGGATGAATCGAGAAGGGGAGGGAATGAGGGAGGGAGGGAGGGAGGTGAAGTAGGTCCGCGACGAACGTGACTTTTGGTTGGCTGATAGTAGATTACACGCGGGAGAATGGGAGGGAACGTAAAGGATTTGTTGAGGAAATCAAAATGTTTAACTGTAAGATATCGAGGCTTCTGAACGAGGTACGTGGGAAAGAGGAAAATAACTCGATTTTCCAGACCAAAACAGAAATGATGAGAGCCCTAAATCTCTTTCTTTGTTCATTAAAATTGTTCACGCGGCTCATTCATAAAATTAAAATAAACCAAACTCTTATTTTATATCATAAACTAGGTCCAAACTTCTTAAAAATGTCCGGTATCTCTCTCTCTCTCTCTCTCTCTTCCTTCTCTCTCTCCCCCATCCTCCCCTCCCTCTCTAATGCTCGTGCCCCACAGAGAACGGCCTCACTCCCATCTCCTCCGTGTGCGCCAAGTGCGTCTTCAGCGCCTCCCTGTAGCCGCTAACCATGTAATACGGCACATCGTGCTTCTCGCACAGCGCCTTAACCTTGGGCTGCAGGTCCCTCAAGTGACAGTGGTTAACGCAAGGGAACATATGGTGTTCCACCTGCATGTTCAATCCCCCCGAGAAAAAGGTAGGCCACCACCTCCCCTCCCCGAAATCCTGTGCCGTGATAACCTGGTGCTTCAAAAAGTGAGGGTCGCTAGCGTGAGCGCAATTCTCGGTCAAGTGGTTGATCTGGCTGTTCAGCATGAACGACCAGCTGAAGGTTGCGATGGGGGTGATGCTCCAAATCGCAGCCTTCCAGATTGGGAAGACAAACCAAGGCCAAACGAAGAGGCTGAACACGTAGAACGCTCTTCCCAACACATGAGCGTACAATCTAGCAGGCTCGAGCTTCGCGTAGGGTACGACGTTGTTGTAAGCTCCTTTCAAATTAGCTCTGACGTCGCTCAAAACCTGAAGTCCCAATCCGACACCTACGCTCCAGACGAAGTAGAAGTTGAACCCGTGCTGGTTCGAGTGCTGGGGGCGCCACTTGACGCTCTTGTGCTCCCTCATTAATTGGGGTGCGTGCGCCAAATCGGGATCTTTATGGTCGACGTTCGTGTACGCGTGATGCCCGATAACGTGCTGATGATACCACATCCACGGGCTGCTCAGCCACGGGAAAAGATACGGCAAAACGGCGTTAATCCTCCAATCGCAACTCAAAGAGAAGTGGAGACCGTCGTGCCAGTAGTTGGCGATGATGATCCAGGCGAGTTGAGGGGTGACGATTAAAGTCCACCACTGGCCGTCTACGAAGAAGGGAACGCTAGCGAAGAACATTGCCATCAACGAGATGATCATGAACCACCTCTGGGGGGTGGCCTTGGTGGCCTCCCTTAAGGTGATTCCTCTAGCCTTGGCGATGGGGGTGAAGTGGTCTACGATCATTTTCTTGATGTCCAAAGTGAAGGGATCTTCCTCGTACTGCGACGAGCGAAGCGAGGAGCATTAGCGAGCGGAGTTAGTATAGAATGTTCTTAATGCGAGGAGCGAAGCGAGAAGCAGCTACTACCAGTACCATCAGCTCGTCGCTTCGCTCCTCGCTGGGCTTCGTCCTCGCAGTTCCTCACCTTGTCCCAGACGTAGTGGGCTCCGTCGTCCCTCTCGTCGATGGTCTTCAAGGTCTTCGCAACGGACTCCTCCACCTTGTACTTGTTCAGGACTCCGTAGAGCTGCTTGTGGGTGATGAGGTAGTGGTGGGATTCGAACAATGCGGTGCCGTCCCTGCCCTTGGCGAGGTTCAAAGCGACGGGTCCTCCAGGGTGGTCGAAGCCGGCGAGGTCGTACCAGGTTCCGCGGATGCGGGTGTAGATGTGGGGTTTGTTGTCCTTGCCTATGGCGCCTCCGGCGGCCTCGTCGAAAACCTGCGTGCGACGAGCGGACGAGCGAACGAGCAGCGAGCGAACGAGCGGCGAGCGAACGAGCGGCGAGCGAACGAGCTGTGTTAGAGTGTTGTTTGTTGAGTAGGGTTGAGCAACTACAAACCCCAAATAACTTGTTCTCAGATCGTCGCTTCGCTACTCACTGCGTCTCACCTTTGCTCCAAAGAGCTGGAACGCCTTAAAGAAGAGGTAGCACCCGAAACTGAACAGGGCAGGGGTCTTGAAGCTGGTAAAGTCGAGCTTCTTAACCTCGTCCATGACGGTGTTGGGGTCCTCCAAGAAGTCCAAGTGGATGCTCTTGGCGATGATGCTGCACAGGCCGACGATGGCGACGGGGGCAGAGAAGGTGGGGGAGGTGTTGTCCATGCTGGGGTTCTTCTTATTCTTGAGCTTGGGGCGTTTGTGCGGGGTTTCGCGCTTTCCGAAGCTAACGTCGAAGCCGATGTCCATGAAACTGAAGGAGGCGGAGGACTCCTCAGCGTTGACGGAGCACGCAGGCTGCTTGTTCCTTCCAAAGGCCATTCCCAAAGCCCAGTAGATGTTGAGCACGTTGATCAAAAGGTTGACCATGATGAAGAAGTAGACGACCTTCTCGGAGTGCGCCTCTCCGCTCGCGAGCAGGTTCTTCATGTCATTGAGGAAAACGACCGAAAGGGGAAGGCCGATCAAGATGCGAGTCAAGACGAAGACGAAGGGGTGGATGAACTTGAGCGTCACGTTAGTGGTGGTGGCTCGGTGGGTGATGAGTTTTCCGACGCTCCTCGTGTCGATGACGAGGGAGGAGGCCTGGAAGAGCAGGTAGATGTTGCCGATGTGGTGCATGAAGGGAGTCAAGGCGAACATATAGACGAGGCAGCAGATGGAGTGGTGGAGGATGCTGAGCTTGGAGCCGCGGTAGACGGCGGTGACGACTGCGGCCCACGCGAAGTACCCGGCGGCAAGCGAGAAGTGGAATTGCGAGTGGGAGGAGTAGCCGTAGATGGGGTCCGCGAGGACGGCGGCCTCGGGGGCAAGGAGCTGCGACGAGCGTAGCAAGACGCATAAAAATGAACGAAAGGCGTGTTAGAAGCGTGCGGCGATAACAGCAGCGTTATTGGCGGGTCTGAAGCAATCAGCGTAGCAAAATTGCGGCCACAAATATCTTGTTCGCTCCGAGCTAACGTCTCACCTCCTTCAAACCTCCGGCGACAGCAATGAGGTCGAACAAGACGCTGACGAGCTTCGTGCCGACGCGGGGTGCGACGCCGCGCTTGGGTGAGTTCGGGCCGAGGACGATTCTGGAAGTGGGGGGGG
>BLQM01000120.1:33751-50531 GCA_012489335.1 Triparma laevis f. inornata
GGGTTAGGGGGGGCATTGTGGGGGGTATATATTATATATTATATATTATTGTTTTGAGTTCGATAATTGTGTTCATTATGTTCACTGTGTTCACTGTGTTTGTCTCACCTCCTCACTCAATGTACCGCAGTAATCCTTGAAGATCTTGGCAATCTTCGCCAGCAATTCTAAAGTCTGACTAGGAGACACATTGTACCTAGTAGCGCATCCAAAGATCAACCCGCTCCTCTTAATGTGCAAGAAACTCTGCGACGAGCGTAGTTAATTTGTTAGAAATGCGTGGGAATGATAATGGTGGGGGTTTTTGTGTTGGAAGCTACTAGCGCCGCGTCAATCCTCGTGGAGATTCATTACGGCCATAAATATTGCACTCCCAGCTCGTCGCTTCGCTCCTCGCAGAGCCTCACCTCCCCGTCCAACAAGAAGACAGGAGGAGCGTCAACCTTGGGCATGTCGAAATTCTCGGATTCGTCGGCTTCGGCGCGGGCCTCGTCGGGACCGTCCCAGCCGCCGTCTTTGGAGGTGTCCCAGAACTTCACTTTGCGAAAGAACATCTCGACGGACGACTTCAGGTCCTTCTCTGCGCCGCTTTGGCCTAGGGAGAATCGATATTCCTTTTTTGGTGTGGGAAGGGGGGGTATTGGGGGGGTTGAGGGAGATTGGGTGGAGTTAGGGTGATTATTGATTATTGAAATTTGCGAGCGCGTGAGGAATTGACGTGTTGAGCACGAGGGAGTGCACAATGCTGCCCTCGAGATGTTAGGATTGGGGATCCCGATCGACAAAAGCTAATCCGCCTCAAATTGGAGGATCCGCACCTTCTTAATGATTGTGTCTCCGCGAGGTGATAGTACGAAGAATGAGGAAAGGCTGGCCATGGGTGGTGGGGTTTGTCAGGGCGTAGGAGGGCAGCAGCAATCCGATTATGGGCCCGAAATTGGCATTATGACTGCGAAAAGTGCTGAGCAGAAGAAGTGGAGCCAAAGCAACTTACGCTGCTAGCTAGCTACTCTAATGGATCGATTTCTCGTTAAAGGGTGAGGAGCGCATATTTTCCCCAAGCCATTTACCCCGTCAGTTTCATACGAGGCTTCTCCGCTTCGGCTAGCCACGGCGGCAACTCGGTCGTCCGCTCCCTCCCTCTCACAATTTCTCACAGCCAACAACATAAATCCCCAACGTTCCCCTCCCGCCCCTACTCCCCCAGACCACCAATGACGTCGCCCTCCTCCTCTTCCACCGTAAACAACCTGCTAACCTTCGCCCTGAGCGGCGTCGAAGGCGCAAAATATTTTCATGAGAAAATCAATGAGAATCACTACCCCGACGCGAAGGCCCTCCCGCACAACCCCTCCCTCAACGCTGTCGCGGCGCTGATCGCGAATAATGAGGTTTCTGGCGTTCACGATTTGGTGCAGGAGGTTGTGAGGGTGTTTGACACTGCGATCGATTTCTTCAAAGAGAGGTGAGGAGGAAGAAAAACGAGAGATCGTTGAACAAGTTACGACGAGGAGTTACGACGAGAGGTACTCTTCGCCATACAATTCTTTTCTAACACGGCTCGCTTCGCTCGCCGCCCCCTTCGACAGAAACCCCCACCTCGCAGAGGCCGCTAAAAAGTGCAAAACTGCGTTTGGCCTAGAGGTTAAGAAGTACGAACCACAACAACAACATCAGCACACCCCTCCCCCCTCCTCAGCCACCCCTCCTCCCAAAAAACGCGCCAAAACGAGCTCCTCCCCCATTCCCTTCAACGCCTCCGACACCCCCAGGAAGAAGGAAAAGGGCATGGAGGTGAGAAGCAGCTACGAACTCAATATTTACGCTTGTAAATCGGTTGCACTCTTTCGTCGCTTCGCAATTCTAACTCATCGACGCCAATCTTCTTGCGACTCGTTACGCGCGTCGCAGCTCCTCGGAGAATACATCGTCGACTGCGGAGGCACCTCCGACTACCTCAATGGCTGGTACGTCACCATAGAGGCCCGCAAGACCGGCAACACCCAGGGTTCCTCGGACATGTACTATTTTTCTCCCAAAAACAAGAAGTTTCGTTCACGCGCGGAGGTCGCGAGGCACTTTGGACTGATTGCGGTGGCTCCCAAGAGGACAGGAGGTGAGCATTTGCGAGGAGCGAAGCGACGAGTTACGAATACGATAATTACGGTTGCAATTCGTCTGTGCTAGTAGTTTCAGTCACGACAGCAATATCCCTATCACCGCCACGTATTTCTAGCAAATTGACGCCAATTTTCACGCGACTCGCTACGCTCGTCGCAGGAGGAGGAGGAGGAGGAGGAAGCAAGAAGAGGCGTCCCAGGAACGACGCGGAGGTGAGCACAAATAGGAAAATATCATAGCGCATAACGAAAAATTCATTCTAACCACGACTACTTCTTTCTGCAGCGCCGACGCATCCAGAAGGAAATCGATAAACTACAGAACCAGAGGAACAAGGTTGAACAGAAGCTGTCGGACATCGCGGAGGAGAAGGAGAGGGGTATCTACCCCATAGACGACGGCGAGCTGAAGAAGATGGCGGGTGGCGCGAGGCTCGAGTTTCCCAAACCGGAGGGTTCCGCCCTCCCCGGAATAGGCCACGAGAGCATGTCCGACCTGCTCGTTATTTTCGACTTCCTCTCTAAATTCTACAGGAGCCTGAGCCTGGTTAAAACGAACCTGGACGACTTCGCGACCGCCATCACCTGCCTGAAGAAGTACGGCGAGGCGGGGGGCGTCGAGGCGATACCTCCGTTCCTTTCGGAGTGTCACGTTTCGATTCTCAGGCTTTTGATACAGGACGAGGTGAGAGCGCGAGGAGTGGAGCGAGGATTACGAATGTCGTCGCTTGTCGCTCGAATAAGAACTTCTATACTAACTCGTCGCTCCGTTCCTCGTCAGGAATCGTTCGACTGGTGGCGGGCGGAGACCAGGGTGATTCTGAGCGATAGCATCCCCGACGAGGTCGAGCCGACCCCCGCCCCCGTTGCCATGACAGAGGAAACCGACAAGGAAACCGAGGAGGACGAGGACGAGGACGAGGACGAAGAGGACAGCGTCAAGACCGACAACACCATGGACGAGCTTGACGACGACCCGGACTTCGTCATCAACGAGGTCTTCGACAGGCCGAGGCCCAAGACTCTGGCGGACAGGCTCCTCCTTAAGTCGATCTATCACCCGGACAAGAGCGACATCGTTCCCTTGAACTTCCCCCTCTACACCGGCCTGGTTTGCGACATGCTGCTCAGGCATTACGCCCGTCGTCGCGTCATGGCCGACTCCGAGATTAGGAGGCACAACGGCCTTCCTCGTTTCACAAAAGAGGAGGTGGAAGAGGTGGGTGTTAGTTTCGTTAACCAATTCTTTCGTTCAATCGTTTCGTTCGTTCATTCTAACACACTCTCCCCCTGATCCCCCCCACCCCTCTCGCAGCGCTCGAAATCCGCCGGACTGCGCCTGTTTCCTCGCAGTTGCAGCAACCCAAACGAAACCAATCCCCTGGAGAGCGGGATCAGCCACCTGACGAGGTAAGGCGCAGCGAGGAGCGTAGCGACGAGCTGGGAATACTGTCGACTAGATCGTCGCTTCGCTCCTCGCAGTAACTCGTCAGAATTAAGTAACGACGAAAGTAGCGTCGACGTTAAAGCCTGAAGCTACTAGTGCATTTAAATTACGGTCGTAAATTGTCGTATTATGCAACTCGTCGCTTCGCTCCTCGTGGTCTCCGCTACTTTCGTCGTTACTTCAATTCTAACTCGTTTTCGCCAATCCTCATGCGACTCGCTACGCTCGTCGCAGCGGGAAGAAGTACTCCACGCTCTCCGCCGCCCAGAAGATTAGTCTCCTGCGGCTCCTCGTTGAGGCGGCGTACGACACCACTAGGGTCAAGGACATTGTCGAGTCCAACAACACAGCTCGCAACGACGCCGAGAACAAGGTCGTTCAGGATAAGAAGGAATTGGCCAAAGCCGAGAAGGCCCTTTGGCAGCAAGTTGTGGCGAGGGCGAAGGAGGAGCTCATCAAGCGGCAGAAACAAAATGCCATCAAGCAAATGAAGGAGGCCGGCACGGACTTCGGCGACCTGACCGACGAACAGATTCTAGAAAAGCCGACCGCTGAACTCAAGTCGAAGATCGAGGCGCTCTCCGCCCCGCCCCGTCCGGAGATCACCGAATTGGCGAAGCGGATGAAACAGGCCGAGCTCCTAGAGGAAAACGACGACGTCGAGATCGTCAGCATGGCTCGTCTAGAGGAGATCGACAAGCAAAACCACGAGCAGCTAGAGGTTCAGACGAAGGAGGTGAGGGGAGGAGTTACGACGACGAGTTACGACGAGCTTGCTTGTAGCGTCATACAATACAACAACAACAACAACAACAATTCTAACACGGCTCGCTTCGCTCGCCACGTTAACAAACAGCTCGACCTCGAAAACCTCGACAGTGAGGACTCGTACGTGTACAAAATGGGCATGAGCAGGAACGAGATACAACAGCTCAGGAACGTTAGGGACAATCTCAGCCAGAGCAAGGAAAACATCCTCACAATGCCCACAGAGAGAATCCCCATCGTCAAACAATTGGAGGAGGCCATCGAGTCCGAGAGCACGAAAGAGCTCAGGAAGGCCATCAAGGAGGCCAAGCGGTTCGGCCTCTACGGCAAGAAATCCGATACAAACGCTACGTACATCCAGGAGAAGCTCAGGGATGCCATGCTCGCCAAAAACGAGGCGGAAAAGAGGAAGAAGCAGCAGGAAGGCCTCGCGGCCCTCATTTCGGAGAGGGAGAAGAGCTTCGTCAGGACCGTGCCTCTAGGCGAGGACAGGTGAGAAGCCGCGAGGAGCGAACGACGACAGCGAGGAGCGAAGCGACGATTACGGTCGTAATTCGCCCACTCCACTAGCTTTAGTCTATACGCACAAGCCGCTTTCACCCTCACCCAATTCTAACTCGTCGTCGCTTCGCTCCTCCGCTCTTCTTCGCAGGGACGGGAGGAGGCTCTGGAACTTCGCTGGAGACGAGCCCAGAGTGTGGGTCCAGGAAATCTCCGAGAGCCAACTCTGCGATCCGAAAAGCGCGGAGAAGTGCGAAGAAACCGACATCTGGGGAGAAACCAAGGAAAACCAAGAACCCAAACTTGACAAGGGGAAGTTCCTCGATTTCTGCAGGCAGGAGGTACGAAGTCGCGAGGAGCAAAGCGACGAGCTGAAAATGCGACGATTACGTTCGCAATCTGTCCGCACTGGTAGCTTCAGCATAAACGCGCAAGCCTCTTTCTGCACTACGCAATTCCAATTTGTTAACACCAATCTTCATGCGACTCGCTATGCTCGTCGCAGTACTTCGCCGACAAGAGCGCGACTGGGACGCCCAAGGTGACGTGGACTTGGTACACGGGTGAGGACAACCTCAGGCAGGTGCTCAAGGCCCTCAACGAGAAGGGGAGGAAAGAGAAGAGCCTGAAGGAGAACCTGCGGGAGCTTCTGGAGGCCAGGGCCAAGCCGGAGGTGAGGAACTATGAGGAGCGAAGCAACGAGCTGCAAAAAGTTGACATGTGCGATCTTGATATTTGCGCTTGTAATTCGGCTGCGTCAGTAGCTTCAGTCTCGATATCGGTACTGCCACTTTCGCAGCGCAATTCTAATTCATCAACGTCAATCTTAATGCGACTTGCTACGCTCGTCGCAGCTGGACGGGGAAGTTGACGGGGACGGCAACGCCACTGTGGTCTGGAGGAACGACGACGGGGACGTGGAGCACCAGAGGAGCTGCGCAGTGAAAAAGCCCAGCGGCCTGGAGGGACAGGAGGCGGGCTTTCTGGAGAGCATTGTCGGCACGACTTCTGTCGGCGTGAGGGTCCGACGAAGGGTGGACGAGAGGCACTTGTCAAAGTACCACAACGGGTTCGTTGTTGGCTGGGCCAACCTCGCGGAGACGTCCGTCAACGAGGACGGAATGGAGCTCACCGAGGAGGTCAAGAAATGGAAGATCGCCTACGACAACGGAAAGGAGGAGGACGTTGAGGGGGAGGATGTCTTGTTGGCGAGGATTAGGTTTTGTAAATTCACTACGAGCAGGGGCGGCGACACGGAAGAGGACTCGGGGCTCTGGTCGTACTACAACTCAATGGGCAAGTTCGGACAGACGAAGAAAGGGGACGGAGATATAGCGACCACGCCGTTTTTGTTGTTGAAGGACTTGAAGAGCAAGGAGAAGGAGTTTCACCAGTGGCTGAAGGCGTTGGCGAGTAAACACGACAAGGCCGGAGCGTGGGGTGAGGAGGGAAGGGCATTGTGGCAGACGAGCATCTCGGACGCTTTAAGAGACGAGGGAAATGTTGTCAGTTTGGAGTTCGTGAAAACCAGAATTCTAGAGCTAGAAAAGGTCGCGAACGAAATGAGCGGGGGGGAGGGGGGGGAGGATGGGGGGGACGTGTCGGGGTTCGATTTTGACAAACAGGTGCTAGGGTACACGCTGGACGACCGAGTGAACGAGATTTTCCCAGCGGCCGTCACCGTCTGGGGCAACAGCGGCGCGAGAAGTTTGTTCTTAGGGTTGGTTAACGAGTGCGAGAGTATTTCGACAATGACGATGCTCTTGATCTGTCTGTACCATAACGTTAAAACTTGCTGCGGTATTAAAGATGAGGAAGAGGGTGTTGGGGGGGGAGGAGGAGGAGGAGGAGGAGGAGGAGGAAGAGGTTACAAGAGCTTCGGAATATCGACGCCAATTGGTCAAACGAGAAGGACACGGAACTCGCAGCCCAAATGGTGGTAATTTTTGGGGCTTTGAGGATTCGGGGGGTTGTGTGGAGAGGACAGAAGAGAGAGGAGGAAAAGTTGTGTAGTAAAAATGCCTCATTTTTTGAAAATATGAACACCAGCGCGTTCGTTATTCATAATCATCTAGCAACAACAACAAAATCGGCCTTCATATGAGAATTGTATATATTTTTATCTAATTCAAGCCTATTTTTGGTTATATTCGCAATCTTAAGACCTCTGAGCGAATGTTTTAATCGTACGATTTTTCAAAAGAGTAATTTTTGAGACAAAATTAGTGTTCCAGGGACTATTTTGGTCAGTCTTGGCTATATTCGTCCATTTAAGACAATTTGAAATACTGAATATGCCATTTGTGGAGAAAATAAACCGCAGCAAGGCGAAAATAGAAACCAAAAATCCACGATCCTGAGCTTTTCTCGAAAAAATTACCATGAGCCTCGTGTACTCAGGGGTTTCAAAGGGATAATTAAGACAAAAATTGAACCTGAAAATAACCAGAAGGTTGATTTAATTCCGACGATTTGACTAAAATTGATTTTCGGTTTTTTCACGCTCCACGGCATCCTCCCGCTCTTCATTTCGCCCACCCCACTATCTTGATCTTACCCACCTTAAGGATTTCAGGGTCGGTAACAATGATTTAAGTGGTCAGATTCCCGCATCCATCGGCAATCTTACCCGACTAGAGGTTTTCAATGTCGGCGTCAATGGTTTAAGTGAGCAGATCCCCGAATCCATTGGAAATGTTATCCACCTCAATTATTTCAACGTCGAACGTAATTATTTAAATGGTCAGGTACCCGCTTCGATGGACAACCTCCAATAATTAACCGACTTAAGTTTGCGGAATAATAACTTTACTGATACTCTCGACGCCTTCAGCAGCTTAACGTCACTTGAGCGTCTTCGCATTTCTAACAATCACTTTTCCGGTACAGCAACTTAACTGCTATAATAAAGTTACATGTTGGCGGAAACCAAATATCAGGGTCCATTGATGCAATCCAAAACTTAATGACACTAAAAGATTTAATCATAGCTGGCAATAAATTGACGGGGACCATCGAGGCGATTGGCAGCTTAACTGCACTAAAATTCGTATATCTACGATCGAATTACTTTACGGGTTCGATCGATCCCTTGATCAGCTTAGCATCAACGTTAGAAGCAGTCGACCTTCGCTCGAATGACTTCTCCGGTTTGATCTCACCCGCCATTTATGAAATGTGTGAGAGGGAAACGACGGATTGCGTATTATACGACAACAAGAGACTTTGCGATGAGGGCGAGCGAGTCTTTGGTTTCTTTACCTGCGCTCCCTGCCCCATTAAAACAAATTGTGCCGTAAATGGAGAGTGTCACAATGGTTTCGACCCATCAACCTACGCTTGCTCGACATGCCCCAGCAACTTCTTTGATGCTGGAGGTAGTTGTGTCAAATGTGTCGGAGGAGCGCTTGGAGCCTTTCTATCTGTTTTGATTTTCCTCACTATTACGCTTATTTGCAACGCGATATTTTTGGCATTGAAGAAACAGAAGGTGCTGAAAGAGCACCACCTCAAGCAATTTCATCTTACTATGGAGAAACAGACGAAGTTGAAGCAGACCACGACAGTCGTCCAGGTTCTCAGCGAGGCCTCAAAGAAGTCGAGCATGTCATCGAGCTGACCGAAGTGAAGAAGAAGCAGAGCCGCGAAAGGCCCCCTATGATCAAGACCCCATCAAGCAAACCCTCGACCTCCGTAGCAACGCTCACAAAGAAGTACGACAACAAAACAACGCTCTAAAGCAAAACCCATTCTTTCCAAAAGAAATCATGTTTTTCGTTTTCCATTTTAAAAGGGTTCCCGCCCCCCCCCCCCCTCCTCCCCCTCTCAACCTACGAAATACGACACCAAATCCCGAGCGGACATTATCCCGTTGCACCGACCCCCTTCATCAACGCAGATCAACCTGTTAAATTTTACGCTTGCGAAGATCTCGAAGACGCTCTAAGTGTGTTAGTGAGGAGCGAACGCGACGACGAGGTTAGAATTATGGGATTACAATTTTCGTTCCTTAAAAACCCTCTTTCACCTCACCTGAAGCGTCGAATTTCTTCCGCAAGTGTACAGCCTATCATGGGTCGAAACGTCCGATCGTTGTTGGGAGAGGATTTCTCCCAATGATAGGGAGAGGTTACCGACGGCTGAGTCCGCGTCTGTGGCGGTAGCGAGGAAGGTTATGTCGCTGGCGGAGTAGACGTTTACGACTACGCCTTTATCGTCAACGACTGTTATAGTTGGGGGGGTAGATTGTTAGACAAGTTAAATTTAATCAACAAAAACCACACACTCACCAGGAACAGCGCTCAATCCCCTCCTCTCAATAAGCGCCAAAACTTCGCTCAACTTCTGCTCCCCCTTAACCGTAACGATATTCTCGTACGTTCCAATCCCCAAATCGTAAATAGTATCATCAAAGAGTCTACGCTGTTCGCGGAAGTGGGTTACGAGATACTCGAGGATTATAGTGTAGGTTATGCAGGCTAGTACTCGAGCTGTAAATGTTAGTGTTAGAAACTGGTTTCCTATTGATGTTTAAAAAAGCCGTTCCAAAAACCTCACCATCACTAGGTAATATGACCGGTAAAAAATCAAT
Source organism: Triparma laevis f. inornata (assembly GCA_012489335.1). Classification (NCBI taxonomy): domain Eukaryota; class Bolidophyceae; order Parmales; family Triparmaceae; genus Triparma; species Triparma laevis. The sequence continues at coordinate 43,179 of BLQM01000120.1, forward strand.
CCCCTTCCCATGCATCAACCTACAACACTGCCCAAGCGTCGCCGAAACATCTGCAGCGTCAAAAACTTCATGTTTCAATTTTCCGAGTCCTGGGACTCCGACAGGTGTTGAGATTATGTCGGAGATTGATTTGGAGGCGAGGTCGGAGATGGGGAGGGAGGAGAGGGAGTAGAGGCGGAGGATGGAGATGAAGTCGGTTACGGTCATTAGGCCGACGAATTCACGGATGCTGGAAGGGGGAGGGGGGGGGAGTTAGGGGGATATAGATTTTGGAGGGGGGAATATTATACCCCTAGTGGAGTGTAAAGGCCAGAACGTAACAGTTCGCGCTAGGGCTCGTCCCCGCTCGCGCCGCCCCAGTCGGGTTGAGCTCGCGCAGCGTTACGCAGAACGTGTGTAGCCTATATATTCACTATTACTTGTCGCTTCACTCCCCTGTCGTCGCTCCTCGCTGTCGTCGCTTCTCGCTGTCGTACTAAGAGCCTCAATCTCACCTAGCATCCCACAACGGTGCAGCCTGCATATCGTGCTCCACGAGCGCGTAGAACGCGAGCTGGACCGAAATTCTAACGTCAAAGACGACGACTTTACCGGAGGTTCGAATCACTTCGAATGCTGAGTGGGTTGAGAGGAATTCGTTGATTGCTGTGAGTGGGGGAGGGATGTGAGTTAGGAGTGAGGATTAAGATTCGGTATAGTTTAGTAGCAACATTAAACTACTGTGTAACACGTTGCTTACCTTCCTTTCCAGCTCCCCTAATAACGTGTTTCTCATTAAGTATGGATTGAGAAGGAGTCTTCGGTAATCCATTTACGTCGTTAACATCTCCTGCTACAACTGAGGCGTTACCAATACTGCCTTCCATACTATACTAAAAATAAACACAAGGCAATTTAACTGTGTTGCGGAGTGTAGGGGGGGGCTGGGCTGGGAGCGGGAGGGGAGGAAGGAGAGGGTGGGGAGGAGAGGAAGGGAGGAGCGATATCTGACTTTAGTTTGTCTACAAAATTGGCTACGTTGGAGGTATTGTGATGGGGGGACAATTGGGGGGGAGAGATGTGGGTGTTGATATGGAGGTGTGTTTGGCTATGTATTACGTGTCTTGGTTGTCGTGAAATCGTCAAACTAGGGTTTTGAAGGTTGCCCAGCAGTTTGACTGAATAGCGAGAGAAGAACAACGCGGCATTGTCATGAGGTCCCAGCTCGCCTTCCTGCTGCTACTGTTACCACAAGCAACGGGATGGATTCCTACACCTCCTACGTTACTTTTGAGGGAGATATACTCATCATCTTCCGATTTCGTTGTAGCCAACTCGCCTCGGCCATTTCCTACGCTACACAATGGCTTCACCGCTACATCTCTGTCCTTGTCCCTCGGATACGAGGAGGATAAGGACGAGATAAAGGGCTCCCCTGTTGGAATGAGAGGAATAAAACACATAATAGCCGTTTCATCGTGCAAAGGTGAGAGACCAACATCGATCATCTCCGATCCCTTCCAAACTAACTCACTCCCAAACTAACTCCTTCACAGGCGGCGTCGGTAAATCAACAACCTCAATAAACCTCGCATACACTCTCTCCCAACAACTCAACAAAACCGTTGGAATTTTTGATGCGGATATCTTCGGTCCTTCACTCCCCACGGTACGAAGGATGCTCGGAGCGAACGCGACGAGCTATGAATACGATATTAACGCTCTTGTCTTGTCACTACGCTCCTCATATTGCTTCGCTTCGTATTAAAAAATGAACATGTAATATACTAACGTCGTTGCGTTCGCTCCTCGACTCGCTTTTCGCTTCCTTTCTTACTTAGATGATCCACCCCGACGTCGACACCGTAGAATTCGTAGGCTCCCAAATAAAACCTTTAGAATATAAAGGCGTTAAACTAATGTCCTACGGTTACGTAAACGAGAACGGAGCTATTATGAGAGGTCCAATGGTGAACCAACTCCTCTCACAATTTATATCACTCACGAATTGGGGAACTCTTGATTATTTAATTATCGATATGCCTCCGGGTACGGGTGATATACAATTGACGTTGTGTCAGATGTTAAATGTAAGGTGTGCGGTTGTGGTTACAACGCCGGGGGAGTTGAGTTATGTGGATGTGGGGAAGGGGATTGAGATGTTTGAGAGTGTGGAAGTGGAGAGTGTGGGGGTTGTGGAGAATATGGGGTATTTCGAGAAAGGTGAGAGGGGATATGAATTTGGGGATTTAATTGGGATTTTTTTTTAACACGTGAGACTATCGCGTAAACTTACCGCGTAAACTTACCGCGTAAACTTACCGCGTAAACAGACGACGATATTAAAGAAGACCTTAAAAACCTCCTCCAAACCCTCGAATCCGACCCCACAATAACAAAACAAACTTCCCTCACCCGCATCCGCACCCTCCTCTCCTCCTCCACAACCTCCAAAATCTCCCTCTTCGGTACCCGCCACAACCAAAAGCTCGCGGCTGAATGGGGGATCGAGAACGTTTTTGAGGTACCTATTTTAGAGGATATTGCGGTTAGTGGGGATACGGGGGTACCGTTTGTGTGTAAGGAGGGGTGGGAGGAGGTTAAGGAGGAGTATGGGAGGTTGGCGAGGTGAACAACAAGGAGCGAAGCGACGATGTGATAACATGAAATCTCCGTTCGAAATTCAGCTGAGCCAGTAGCTTCAGTCTCAACGTCGGCGCTGTTTGCGTCACTACTCATTTCTAACACGCTAACACCAATCCTCATGCGACTCGCTTCGCTCGTCGCAGGTGTGTTGTGGAGGAGTGTGAGAGGATTAAGGAGGGGAGGGGATCAGGGTGAGTTAAAAAAATCTTCCGACGAGGAGCGGCGAGCGAAGCGAGCCGAGGAGCGAAGCGACGAATTGAACGAGCTCATTTGGACGAGCTCGTTCGGACTCGCTCCTCGTTGTATTTGTGGCGCTTCGTAATCTCGTCGCTCCGCTCCTCGCTAGCAGAAGCGATTATGTTTTTCTAACCCTCACCCTCTCTTCTTCCGCAGAGGTTTCACGCTGAAAGGATTCACAGACGAAACAGGAACAGACATGCTAAAAGTAATAGGATGCAACAACATCGAACTCGGTACAGTCCCCCCTCAAACCCTCCGCCTAGCCTGCCGCTGCGCTACCTGCGTGGACGAGACGTCAGGAAAAAAACTCATTAGAGTGAAGGACGTCGAGAGGAATGTTAGACCGGTGACGCAAGAGGTTTATGGGAATTACGCGTTGAGCGTTAATTGGAGTGATGGGCATAGTTCTTTGTATCCGTATAAGCAGTTGAAGGCTTTGTTGAAGGAGTTGAAGGAGGTTGATGAAGGGGGGGTGGGGGTGAGAGCGGACAATGTAATGCTGGAGGGTCCACCGCGATGATTGATAATTTTGTGTTTTCAAATAACGAAATAAGGAAGACGCAGGGCTTTTAATTTGTGTTAAGTGTACTTTATTAAAGATATCATATTATCTTTTCAATTCGTCAACCCCCCCCAACCCCAAAAAACCTCTCTACGTTTCTGATATTAGTCTCTACGTGACTAAATCTACTGCAACTGCATGCCGAGATTCACGAGCTCTTGTTGGAAGCTCATGAAATCGGCTTTGAGCGCGTTAAAGCTGGGGACTAAAAGCTGCGCAAGGGAAAAATTAGCGAGTGTATTGTTGGGGAGGGGAGCGAGCCGTGTTAGAATGTTGATCGCCGGTCCTAGATGTAGTCGTCTTTCGCTCCTCGATGCCGTTGTCGTTCACTCCTCGCAAAATCTCCCCCCTCGCCAACCCACACCCCTGAGGCGCGAGCGAAGCGAGCGCCTCTAAACTAGCGAGGACCGGAGCAACGAGATTACGAAGACGTCATAGATACAACGAGGAGCAAGTCAAATGAACTCGTTCAATTCGTCTCTTCGCTCCTCGCATTAAGAAAATTCTAAACTAACTCCCCCTTCCCCTCCTCGGCTCGCTTCGCTCTCCGCTCCTCCAGCGCTCGCGCCCCCCTCACCTGAAGGTCGTCCATGGTCGGACCGCCCTCTTTACGGTTGATGGCCGATGCTGCGGCTTCCAATGTGGCTGCTGCGGAGCTCATTCTGGAGCACATCAAATTGGCTGCGGCTCCCTTGATGGCGTGGGCGACCTGAGATATCCGTTTGTAGTCGATGACGGTGACCTGAGATGATCCGTATTATGGTATATAATGTTGTTAGTTATTTATTATTATATAAGTTGCTCTTTTTCCCTCCATCCCCCTCCCCAAACCCACCTGCCCAAGCGCCTCTATGTTGTTCATCTGCTCCTGAACCTCGCTCCACAAATCCACCAGCAGCTCCCTCAAAAATTCCTCGTCCCCCCCGCACTGCTCCAGCCCCCCGTCCCAGTGTATTATGGGCAGCTCCTGCTGCACCAGCTGTGGCGGCGCCTGCTGAGGCAGCGGCATGCCACCCATAGGCTGCGGGGTTTGATCCATCTGCTGCATCGGCGCGCTCTCAATCTGCTGCTGTAAGACCTGTTGCTGCTGTTGGAACTGCTGAGCGTTGGCGTTGACAATGTTGGGATCAGAGGGAATTATGTTGGTTGGGCTCGAGTTGATCGCGGCGTTGGTCCCGTCAGGCGAGGCTTGGAATGAGGGCTGCGGGGGGGGTTCTGGGTTGAGGGAGGGATCAACGGTGGTGGTGAGGTTTTCTTTGGCGTCTTCGACTTCCATTTTTGAAATCGGGGCGTAGGGGAGGAGGGATCGGTATTTAAAAAAAAGTGAAAAAAGTTGACTTGAACCTGGAACCTGACTCCGATTTTGTTCAATATAATCCGAACGTTGATATTTTGATTGCTTTCCACCGACAGATTCATACATATTCTATATACTTTAACATCAAGTGATTGGCATTCGGCGCTTATAATTGTTATTTTGAGGCAGAGGCGCGACACCAGTGAAGAACAATTTTGGGCTGGAGTTAGGCTGATTTTGAGCAGCTTTACGTAACCCTGAACCTAATTCCTTCCACTTGATCCCCCCATTTACAACACTAGACCCGCAAAATGAAGCTCGATGTCACCGTCATGCGGACCATGAGCAAGGAGGTGAGTTGTTCTCCAGGGGGGCGACTGAGGAGGAGAAAATTAAGCGACGAGCGTATCGAGTCGCGAGAGGGATTGGCGCTGACGAGTTGGAATTGTGTAACGATGAAAGAGGATTGCGGGTTTAGACCAAAGCTACTGGCGCAGGCGAACAACGACCGTAATCATAGTATTCCTCGTATTCCTAAAGCTCGTCGCTTCGCTCCTCACCTGACTAACCCGCTTCGTTTTCACTTGTTTCGCAGGACTACCGCGTGCTGGGCGCCGTGGAGATAGGCATGAAAACCCACGAGCTCGTCCCGGTGAGCCTGTGCATGTCTATCGCCAGGTTGAGGCACGGCGGTGCGAACAAGGTCATGTCGAGTTTGCTGAGGGACAAGTTGTTGAGTCACGACAGGAGTAAAGGATACGATGGGTATAGGTGAGCCGAGGAGGGGAGGGGGGACTTAGTTTAGATTGTTCTTAGTGTGAGGAGCGAAGAGACGAATTGATTGAGGAGTTTCAATATGAGCGGCTGTTGTTTTCGAAGAGCCTCCTCATTGTATTCATGATGCCTTCGTAATCTCGTCGCTCCGCTCCTTACTAGCTTAGAGCGTTTTTAGTGCGAGGAGCGCGCAATCGTCATATTTCCAGCTAGTAGTAATAATAGTAGTATGGTAGCTATTCTAACACGGCTCGCTTCGCTCGTTCGCTCGCCCCACCCCCCCCACAGACTCACCAACTCCGGCTACGACATCCTCGCCCTCTGCACCCTCTTCCAAAAGAAGATAGTCTCCGCCTTAGGCGACAAGATCGGCATCGGCAAAGAGTCGGACATCTACATCGCCGCGACTCCGGAGGGGAAGCAGGTGGTTTTGAAGTTTCACAGGTTGGGAAGGACGTCGTTTAGGGCTGTTAGGAAGAAGAGGGACTATTTAAGGGGGAACGGTAGTGGGAAGTCGACTTCCTGGTTGTTCATGAGTAGGTAAGAAAGAAGAAAAATAGGTGTTACTCGGCCGAGCTCCACATAATTCTAACACGGCTCGCTTCGCTCGCTCACCCCCCCACCCCCCCACCCCCCCCAGACTCTCAGCCCTCAAAGAATACGCCTTCATGAAAGCCCTCCACTCCGTCGGTTACCCCACCCCCACCCCCCTCTCCCACTCCCGCCACGTCGTCGCAATGACCCTCGTCCGCGGCTGCCCCCTCTACCAAGTCCGCACCCGCTCCGAAGTCTCCCCCCTCCAAGCCGAATCAATCTTCAACCAATCCGTCGACCTCGCAGCCCGCCTCGCCCGCCACGGCCTCGTCCACTGCGATCTCAACGAGTTTAATTTAATGGTTGATTTAAGTGGAATTCAACAAACGCTTAATAGCGATAATGATGTTGGAGGGCATTATGTTAGGAATTCAGGCGCGACTACGAGAGGGGAAGGTGCGTTATCAGTTCACTCTGTTTTAGGTGAACATCAAAGGTGAGACAAGGCGTCACAAGGAGCGAATAATACGTCAATTACGGCCGTAATACACCCACCCTACTAGCTTTAATCCACCCCCCTACCCCCCTTCAACCTCACACGATTCTAACTCGTCAACGTCAATCTTCATGCGACTCGCTTCGCTCGGCGCAGCGTCGACGGTACAGGGGAGAAGATCATTGAAGAAAAACCCAAGCCGATGGAGACTTTAGAGGATGGTACCCCGAAGCCGTTGGTTACTTTGATTGATTTTCCGCAGATGGTATCGACGAAACACCCGAATGCGAAGGAGCTTTATGAGAGGGATGTGGAGGTGAGAAGCTGCGAGGAGCGAACGACGACAGCGACGAGCGAAGCGACGATTACGGTCGTAATTCGCCCACCCCACTAGCTTCAGTCTTGATATCGACGCCACCACCCCCACCACCCAATTCTAACTCGTTTTACCGTAAATCGTTCTTGCGATCTCTTACTCGCTCGTCGTAGTGTTTGATTAAGTTCTTTATTAGGAAGTTGAATGTTGTGGGAGGGGAAGGGGAGGAGAGCATGAGGGAGGGGTGGACTTGGGAGGATGTTAATGCGGGGGGGGTTGAGGTGGAAAATGTGGAGGGGAGGTTGGATGGGGAGCTTCAGGCGAGTGGGTTTAGCGATGAGAATGTTAAGAGGGATTTGGAGTTGTATTACTTTAACAAGAGGGAGGCGATAGCTGAGGTGGAGGAGGGGGTCAGATGTTCAGAGGCGGGTCTCTCAACACCACCAGAAATGACCCTCAATTGGCGAGCCTCCAGCAATCCAGGCTTGCCACGGACAGGGGACGTCTTG
>BLQM01000120.1:57307-78455 GCA_012489335.1 Triparma laevis f. inornata
GGGGGGGGGGGGGGGGCATAGGGCGTAGAGCGTAGAGCAGATTTACAATTTCACTCTTGCATATTTGTTTTGAGGTTGAAATTGGGGTCGTAGGTTAGCAAGAGTTTCGCAAATTTAGTGGAGGGCAACCTAAATTTGCTTTTCGGTTTGGCCACGATCTTTGGAGTTGGCACCTGAATTCTGAACAATTCTTTCCAACCTCAATTTCTCCACGCCTATGTAAGAAACACCCCCTTTATTCGCTCCTGTTCTCCCTCTCACACAGCCCCTCCCCTCCCCTATACCCTCACCCTTCATTGCCCCTTTACCATCTAGACATCCAACTTGCAAAACATTGCAAGTTTTTCACCTGACAGGCCAAACTCCTATACACCTGAACCACCCCCCCCTTCGACCATGAACCACCCCGCCTTCGCCCTACTCCTGTCCCTGTGCCTCTGTTTGGCTCCATCCATGACATCCGCGGTACTTTCCCGCGGTGTCTTTTTTGACATTCCTGATTTCCTGCACACTCCCTTGACGCATCTCGGGGAGACTCGTAAACACAAGGGGAAGTATTCATCCCCCGACGGGCGAGTCACGCTTCACCACGACGTCGAATTCCACCCCACCGCCACGTTCGTGGAGTTGGACAGGCTCGAATCTGACTTCGTCTCCGTGAAGGTTCATGACTCCCCAGGTAATTCCGCGAGTTGCTACGAGGAGCGAAGCGACGAGCTATATAGTAAGTACATTCTAAACTAACTCATCGCTTCGCTCCTCGGACTTCGTCCTCGGCTCCTCGCTTCGCTCGTCGCAGCCTCCTCTACTTCCCCCACCTGCTCGGTCTCGCTCGAGTTCCGCACCGCAACCGCCGCCTCGTCTTTCATGGAAGAGCATGGCCTTTATGCTGTTTCCCTTCCGACTCCTCTTTTAATTCTCGGAGGCCTCACGCACGGTCACGCTACGAGCATCATGAAGAAAGGAACCGCTGTTACTTCCGCAAAACAAGGTAAGAATCACCACCCGCCCTACTAGCCATATTGTTACAGCTATAAGTTGGTCTTCTTTCATATATTTACCTTCAAAATACACTGTTGTAGGACCACTAGACTAAACGCTCAAGCCGCCTTCACCCCCACCCAATTCTAACTCGTCGTCGCTTCGCTCCTCCGCTCCTCCACTCGCGCTCGCGCAGTAAACAACAAAATTGAGCTCACTGGCCTCGCCCAGGCCAAGTACAACGACGTCTTCAAGAACGCTAAGATTTCCTTCGCTGCGTCCAAATTTCCCGACGAACACTTCGAGACTTCCCACTACGATACTAGCAAACAGACCGCAAACTACAAAGAAGGGCCTTTCGTTCTCCCCCCTAACGACAACCTCCGCGGCCGCAGGAAGCTCTTCTTTGGATGGGGAAAGAAGATTTTCAATAGTATTTGGAATGGTATCAAGAAAGTCGCCAAGGTACGAAGGAAGTTGCGAGGAGCGAAGCGACGATCTAGGAATGCAACAATTGCGTTCGCAATGAGTCTCCATGAGGAGCGAAGCGACGAGTTTCGCTATCGCCACCGCTAACATGCTCGCTTCGCTCGCAGGTCGTCGAGACGGTTGTTAAAACAGTCGTGACGGTCGTGGAGGTCCTCGTCACGGGCGACTACGACGCTCATGAGACCATCTACCACAAGGAGTTTTCTTGGAACACAGACGACGGAGGCAAGTCGGCCAGCGGCGACGTAATGGTTGGATCTAAGGTCAAGTGCGGGGACTGCTACATGCACGCTGAAATCGAGTTCCGGTTCGATCTCGTTATTAACGATTACGATGTTGAGCTAGCGCAACTCGTAGGCGAGGGAGAATACATTGTAAGCGCCCAGAGCCAGGTCACAGTCGAGGGCGGAACGATCACCGACGAGGTGAAGGCGAGTACGGTGGAGATGGGCAGCGTTCATTTTATGATAGGTGAGGAACTGCGAGGAGCGAAGCGACGAGCATTAAGAGCATTATAAACTAACGAGGAGTGGAGCGACGAGATTACGAAGGCGTCATAATTACAACGAGGAGGCTCTTCGAAAACGCCCTTTATATTGAAACGACGGGAACTCGTCGGCTCTTCGAAATCGTCGCTCATATTGAAACTCCTCGTTCATTTCGTCGCTTCGCTCCTCGCACGAAGAGCACTCTAAACTAACTCGTCGCTTCGCTCATCGCTACACTATAGGGCCCGTTCCCGTTGTTTTAGGCGCCACCATTCCCATCCATGTCGGCTACGAGATCAGCATGAGCAGCGACGCCACATTCACCGTCGGTGCGAGGTTCTCTGGGCATGCGCAATACGGTTTCAAGTACACGGATAGGTATGGCTTCGAGGCCATAAGCGATTCGAACTTCGACCACTCGGGGGGGATAACTGACATTAACGTCCCTGATCATTTAGGAGCGATGATTTACGTCAAGCCCGTCATGGTGATCCAAGTGGAGCACATCGGTGGCCCAGACATTGGCCTCAAGACTTTCCTCGAATACGTTCTAGAGAAGGGGACCGACGACGCCTGGACTAGCCCTTGCGCGAACCACCCTAAGCTTTCTTTCAACGCCGGCATCCAAGGCACCATCGGTGCCCACGTCAACATAATGGACATCGTCAAAAAGGAGTTTCCCTCCCGCGCCATCTTCAGCATCAAGAAGCCCATCCTCGCCGGCTGCATCATGGGCTTCAACGAGATCGACGAGCACAGTCCACTTTTGAGTCACGCCGATAGCGAGGAGAGCAAGAACGCAGTCCACAGAGTTTTACACGAGAGCGGCAAGGTGCTGGCAGACCCCACGTACACGAACGACGGAACTGCCTACGGAACCACTTGGTTCGGCACGTATAAGCGCACTGGCAGCAACGCGAAATGCGGCTCGTTCCCCGAGTTCAGGACCTTGGCTGTTCAAAACGTTGACGCAACCAAGTTGGGCGACGACCCGCTGGTCGATGTAGTCATTGCAAGCAGTGACGCCCAGAACGACGACAACAAGAAGAAAGATTTCTGCACTAGGCACTCCAGCTGGAGCTGGAGCGGCCGGGGGGGTAGCAGCGGCATGTTGAGTATGGAACCGAGAGCCGATGAAGACTTCGAGGAGTACGTCGAGCACACCACGGATGATGGCGAAGACAGCAGTTGTTTGAACTCCGCAAGTATCACGACCAGCAGGTACTACGGAACGTACACGCAGAACATGGAGACCGTTGAGTTGACGGACAGCTTAGGGTGTACGACCATTATCTTGAAGAGGGTTATGCCGGGGACGACTCAGTTTTATTTGAACCAGAGGTTGGCTGAGAAGATGAGGGCGGAGGAGGAGTAAGAGTGGGTTACGAGAAAGTGAGGGGGGGAGAGAGATGGGGGGGGGACTAAATACTTAGGGAGTTCTTAAAACAAAGCATCATCTAGACGTCCAAAATAATAGGGTGTGTAGAAAGAATTTTCAAAAGAATGCCAAAATACATATATTTACGAGGTTTTACTTTAGTCGTCGGATCGATCTCAACAAGTTTGACAGTAATCTTTTCTCCGGTTTGGAGTGGTCATCCAATCAGCGCCGTCAACATAGGCTGGGTAGGACCCAGATCGTGGTCGGAGGTCGGAGCAGGCACAGCAGTTGCGCAAATTCATCTCGCAGCCATTGTGGCCGCAGACCTTTGTTCTATTGGAGGTGTTGCGCTGCTGGTTGGAAAGGTTTCGGCGGAGGATAGGAGGTGGTGGAGGTGGCATAGCTTGGGCAGCAGGAGTTGAGGTTGGGGTTGGGGTTGGGGTTGGGGCTGTTTCTCGATCTAGCTCGGCTTGGAGTGCCATGGCCATCGCAAGGTCGTTTTCGTATGGAGAGGTTGTTGATGTTGGAAAAGGCGGAGGACGGTTCGTTGGAGGAGGAGTGGGTGAAGGGAGGGAGCGCAGGTGACTCGTTCGCTGCGATCAAATGGGGGGTGGCGATCTTCGTTATCGCGGGGGGCAAGTTCGCTTTCGCCGACGCGGAGAGGGACCTGTGGTGCGCGGGAAGTGCGAGCGACTTGAAGGTAGAGGTAGGGATCAACGTCGCGGTCGGCGCGGATGTGGCTAGTGTAATTGACTCTGATGGAACCGGATGGAAAGCCGTGGAGGGGGATGAGGGGGATCCCGTATACCTTCATGTGACATCAATAAATCAATAATCAATAATCAATAACATTATCAAAGTTGTTATACTTTTATTTCCCCGAGACCATGTTTCAAAATGTAAACCCCCGAACCCATTCTCATCCATCTTAACTTCTCCGTCACACCAACGGCATACAGAGAACGCCTCTGGCGATCCCCATTCTTTGAAGAATTGATCGGGACACGTTCTTGCACCATCTTGTAGCGCGAATACCGTCACCTCATCTTTTACGCAGGTACGAGTTTCGTGACTTCCGTAACGAGCTTGGCATCCGGCGTTCGAGAATGGAGCTCTGCAGCATTCTTCGACTAACGAGAGTTCATTTTGATCGGAGGCGCACTTTTCGGCGCGCTTGACTGTTCCTTCGCAGTTTCCGAAGGTGGAGCAAGGGCAGCCGGTGTAGTGGATTTCGAGGATTGATTGGATTTCGGCGCCTGGGGGGGGGTGGGAGGTGAAAAGGGTTGTTAGAAATAACTGTGAGGGTTGTTAGGAGGAATGCTGAAGGGTTGTTAGGAGGCTTCTCGGCATCAAGATGTTTTCACGGGCGTCGAAGGTTTGGTTTAGGGTATAATCACGTGTTATCGCTCTCGCACACACAAAAACAAGGGTTTATAATCCAATAAAACCTCTCACAAACGATTACAGGACCTCAACGGCCGTCTCTCACCTGAAGGAGTCTCATCAGGAGTACATGTATGCTCATCAGACTCCCACCACCACCATGCACAGTTTTCTGAATAGGTGAAGCCGTCGGGGCAGGGGTTCGAACATGGCTTGCATGTTGACGATGAACCGCCCATGGTTATATTTTTGCGTGGAGAGGAGGTCAGGTATTGTGATTTATGAGTTTGAAAGGTGTTCTTGAGTTAAAGGCATCTAATGCCCAAAAGTATCATCAATGCTGCTCCTCAAAAAAAAATGTCAATCATCATTTTATTATCATAAATACACGAATTCTAACATTATTATTATTTACACCTCACTTTTACTGCCCTTCTTCGCAACCACCGTGCAAAGCCTCGTAATGAGATCCTCCAAACAACTCAAAAAGTCCATCCCGCCCCCCTTCACCCCGCCCCCATCCTCGAAGTAAATGAAGGCCAGCCTTCCACAGCACTCCAAGAATTCGACGAATTTCAGCTGTCGGCTCTTGCTCTTCGGGTCGGTCTCGTCCAGGCTCGTTTCTTTGCTCCGAACAAAGGCCAGCTTTACCGACCGCTCCGTCGTTTCAGAGTCCACGTTGACGACCTCCAGCAGCTCCAAGTATTCGCTTAAACCCATGGTCTTGCTCTCTCCTGGTTTGTCCTCCCGCCCGCTGAACCTGCGACGAGCGAAGCGACGAGTTAGTTTAAAACGTTCTTAGTGTATCATCGCTCAAGCTCCACATCCTCGTCGCTTCGCTCGTCGCTGGGCTTCGTCCTTACCTCTTGAAGACTTCCATCAAGTTCTTCTTGTGCTTGACGTAGATCCTGTCCGCCTTCTTATTGTACAAATAAGTATTGCGGAAGTCGGTCTCCGTGTCCCTCTCGGCGTACTTCTCGACGTTGTCGGACGCCAACAGCCGAACGGCTTCACTCAAAAGCGCCTGCTTCTCCCCTTTCTCCCTCTTTTTGCCGAACTTGATGTACTTCGACGCGGCCACCTGGCAGATGGCGTCCATGAACTGGTAGCGGTTCAGGGTCTTTTTGCCCGTCGCGCAGGCGGAGACGAAGATCAGGTCCGCCTCCACTCTGTTGAATATCTTGTTGTTGACGGCATCCGAAGACATTGTGCCCTCCCTGTCATCCTCGTCGATGACCTTGATGTCCGTGATGAACTGGTTCCAGCCGTTAACTCCCAAGCTCCAAACCTCGGTCGTGTAAGCTGCCGCGTAGTGGCGATGCACGTTCTTCAGAATGGGGAAGCTGTCCAGCAGGTTCCTCTTGAAAAGCTGTGACGAGCGTAGCGAGGAGCGGCGAGCGAAGCGAGCCGAGGAGCGAAGCGACGAGTTAGTTTAAAATGTTAGTTTTAAAGTTCTTCATGCTCGTCGCTTCGCTCCTCGCAGTGGCGAAATGTCGTACTCCCAGCTCGTCGCTTCGCTCCTCGCTGGGCGTCGTCCTCGCAGTGCCTCACCTCCTTCTCGTCCAAATCCTCCATTTTGTCTCCCATTTTCTTGGCCTTGCTCTTGTTGTAGTCGGACTCAAAGGCCTGCTTCAACCACTTCTTCGTATCGCCCACGTACGCGGCAAACACGCTGTTTTTCAAGGTCCAGGTGGCGGGCCCGTGCCTGTTCCGCTTGGGCGCCACGGGCTCATCGGCTCTGGTCCTTGGTCTTAACCTGCAACGGGTTAGATTGTGTACGTTTGTAAAGCCTCGGATTAGAATTACGTTGCAAAGGTGGTGGTACCTTACTCCCATCCCCCCTTTAACTCCTCGCTAAGCTTCTTCGCCTCACCTGATGTCGTCCACCAAGCTCTCCCTCGATCTCACTTGAAGTATGTTGACTTCATCTAATTTATCGGCCCAGCGGAACTTCAATCCGAACTCGTCCCCCCCCTTCTCCTTCTCATTGCCCTTTGCCAAGGAGATGGCCAGATGAATGTCTTCCACGTCGGCCTCGTCCTCCGTATCGTCGTCCTCCTCCCCCTTCCCCGCCTCTTTCGTCTTGACGTTGAACGCAAACCTGCTCTTCCCCGGAGGCACCATTCTGCATATTTCGTAGACGCCCCCACCCCCCTTCTTCATGCTCTCCATTCTCCACTCGTCGAAATTTGTCGTGATCTGCACTCCTTTCACTTTGTCCAAGACATCTTCAGCCCCTTCGCTCTGCTTCGGATCGAAGGTGAACTTCGTTTCCGACCACCTGTCGCAAATCCAGCACTTGCCGCCGCCATGCAATCCCCAGCTCTGTCCGGCATTGGAAACGTTGGGGTGCGCCCACGGCAGAATCCTCGTGAAGACTGCAAAGGGTATAATGGGTCAGTTAAAAAAAAACCAAACTCACTGACCCCCCAAACCCTACTCACCGTGCTCTACTATCTTCTTCGTCCCGTCGATCTCCCGCCCTCGATCTCCCTCCACCTCACCCCCACCCCCACCAACACCAACCACGTAACCGTGGGCATCAATATCTCCGGAATTTCCCTCCAGATGCAGCCCCATCAAACTATTATTACTCTTCAAGCCCGTTCCTATTTCCGCGCACTCCCCGGCCCCGAGCCCCGCGTGACTCAAGCTGAGATGAATCAACGTATCGTTCTGCGCCAAGCACTCACTAATCGCGTGCCCCACTTTCCCGCAGCCGCTCGTATCGCCGGCCTCCCCAATACCGTTATAAGCGAGGTCAAGCGTGGCCACAATGTTGGTGGGCGTCGCCAAGGCTGCAACGAGCGTAGCGAGAAGCATTAGCGAGGCGGGGAGCGAAGCGACAAGTTAGTTTATAAGGTTCTTAATGCGAGGAGCCACGAGCAAAGCGACGAATTGAACGAGTTCTTTTAGACTCGCTCCTCGTTGTATTCATGAAGCCTTCGTAATCTCGTCGCTCCGCTCCTCGCTAGTTTATAAGGTTCTTAATGCTCGTCGCTTCGCTCCTCGCAATGGCGAAATATCGTACTCCCAGCTCGTCGCTTCGCTCCTCGCAGTGCCTCACCTACAAACAAGGCGATCCCTCCCTTGGACCGAATCGAGTTGTAAGACAGATCCAGCTCCGTAACCGACGAGTTTTCCTTCAGACCCTCCGCAAGCGCAATCGCAGCCGAATCTGCGACGAGCGTAGCGAGTCGCATGAAGATTGATGTTAGCGAGTTAGAATTGCGTAGCGGTGATAGTGGCGTCGACATCTAGACTGGAGCTACTAGCGCAGCCGTATAACAAGCGGAAATGCTACATTCCCAGCCAGGAGCGAAGCGACGAGTTCATAGACAATTCGTTCTCTACTTCACTCGTCGTTTCGCTCTTCGCAGTAACTCGTCAGAATTGCGTAGCGGTGAAGTGGCGTCGACATCTAGACTGGAGTTAATAGCGCAGCCGTATAACAAGCGAAAATACCGCATTCCCAGCTCGTCGCTTCGCTCCTCGTAGTGCCTCACCGCCGAACTTATTGTGCGATAAATTAAGCGTTTGTAAAGTGCACAAATGCAAGGGCATGTCAGTGTCCGGGCACATGGTGGTGGCAAGGTGGAAGCTGATCTCGCGCACGCTGGTGTCGTCCAACTGGCACTGCTCCAAGTTCATTTTTTCAAGTGTTGAAGACTCCCCGATGAGCGCTCGGAGCTCTTCCGCCGTGCTCTTCTTAATCTTCACGAACGCAAAGTTGAGCTCCTGAACCACGTGAGGGTCCAAGGAAGCTATCAGCGCGCACAGCCCTTTATCAGATAAGTGGTTCTTGCTCACGTCCATCGACAAGACGAACATAGTCTCCATAGAGTGAGACAGCGCAATCGCCATGTCGTCCCCGAGCCTTGCGGCCTCCAGGCACACCTGCCCATCCTTCTCCACGCTGTCCACAACAGTGGAAATGATGGTGTTAGGCACGATGTTCAAATCGCGGGTCTTCTTCACGTAGCTCGCGGTGGGGGATACGCCTTGATCGACGTCGCTCATTATGGTGGGCTTGTCGATTGAAGAGAGTTTGTTGTAGAAGCTGTGCCGATGAACTACGGCAGGACTCAAACCTAAACGAGGACGGTTCATTGCGGGTGAAGGAGTGCTCAAATCCATCGGCGGAAGGATCCTGGGTGTCTGTAGCTTCCTCCCCCGCTCCGGGTCTTCCTCCTTCTGAGCCTCCTCCGAGGCCTTGCTAAGTGTGCTTTCCTTCCTATCGATTCCTGCATGAAAAATTACGTTAACGGGTTAAAATTAATAAGCGATGAAGGCCTAACAGAGTGTGTGCTTAGACTAGAGCTAGTAGAGTGGGTGAATTATGACCGTTATCGTCGCATCGCTCCTCGCTGGGCTTCGTCCTCGCAGCTTCTCACCTAGCTCCCTCACAACTTGATCATAATCCCTACGTTTCTGAGCCATCAAGTCGCTCATAGACCGCCGTCGAGCCCTAACCTTGTCTTCTTTGTGGGGTTTCAAAACCTCGACCTTGGCATAGATCGACTGCTCGACTGGGGTGACCTTTTTGAGGTCGAGACTGGGCAGTTTAGTGGGGGCTTTGTGCACGGGAAGTTGGGGGCAACCCCAATCTCCAGAGAACGAGGAATTATCGGGGTCGTCATCAAGCTTCGTCGATAGAATGCGCGAGTTCGTCGGTCGACCGGCGAAGGACCGTCGGCGGACCATTGGTGAGTAATTATGGGGTGGAGTTGTGGGATGGCAAGGGATTTCCAAGGAATATTGCATAGAATTTTAGAGGTGGGCCAACGTGTTCTGAGTGCCATTTGATAGGTGCAGTGTGCGCAATTCTCTGGCAAATTACAGCTAACATGTTATTGTTGCCCATTCTCCCACCTAATCCTTACTAACAATTTCCTTTGCCGAAACTTAACAGTTTTCATAATAGTTTTGTTTCAGACCTTGCTGCTGCTGCTGTAATTCACACAACGTGTCCCTTCCAGTCATGTCCCTTCCCGCCCACAACCTTTCCGCGGAGGAGCTCGCCGAATTCCGTGAGATTTTTAACCTCGTGGACAGAGATGGCGGAGGAACGATCACGAAAGAGGAGCTAGGTGAGTAAAAAAGAGGAGTGAGAGCCTAGTTATATATATATATAACAGTTAACTGTGTAACCCAATTAACACAGGCGGTTACTTAACACAGGCGAACTAATGGACACCCTGGGAATCGACGCTACCCCCGAAGAGATCGACCTAATGATCAACGAAATCGACCAAGACTCCAACGGCGAAATTGACTTCGAAGAGTTCGTAGCCGTTATGTCCCGAAAAGTAAACGCGACCTACACCTCCGATCAAGTGAAGAACGCTTTTAAAATATTCGAGAGCGGAGCACCTGGAGGTCATATTAAGGTTGATACGCTTATTAAGAGTTTGACGACTTATGGGACGGAGAAATTGAGTGAGGATCAAGCGCAGGAGCTTGTGAGTCAGTTGGAACCTGATGTTAACGGTCTGATTAATTATTCGGAGTACGTGGATATGATGATGCATGAATAAAATAATAGCGGTGATGCCCTTTTTTCAACTCAACAGTTTACAAGTTTATTATCACCCTAATGTCACCCTTACACACCAAACTACAACACGCGCACACACACGCACACACAAAAACACACACACACACGCCTATATGTTGTCCGCCCCCGGCTTCGAGAACCCCGGCAAGTTACTCGAGTATTTGAACATGTCCGACTTCTTCATTTTCTTCTTCTCGAACATTTTATTCTGTATGTCCTCTATGATCTGGGGGTCGTTCTGGAGCTTGTTCAGGAACTTCCTGTTCATGATTCTCTCCACGTTGCCCATTTCGATCTTGGTTTCTCTCCTATTGACCTCCATCCTTTGCTTCATGAGTTCTCTGGCGTATTTCATTCCCTTCTTTCTCTCCTCCTGGGCTCTCTCCCAGCCTCCGGCCTGGTAGGCCTCTCCGGCCTTCCTGATGGTGTTATTTCGGATGGCGTCCTCGGCCTCGAACTTCTCCTCCTTCCTCTTCTTCGCGTCGGCCATCTTCAAGTTCTCCGTCTGCAGGAAATGCGCCATGGTCTTGACCTTCTTGATGTCGTCCTCCTCCCTCTTGATGACGGCTGCGTCCTTGGCTTGGGCCTCCCTTAAAATCTTCCTCTCCCAATGGAGCTCTGCCTCTCTCTGTTCCTTGCCCGCTCCGGACTCCTGCCACTTGGAGGAGAACTCTTCGTACTTCTCCACCCTCTTGTTGAACGCCTTCTTCCTATCCAGCTCCTGCTGGAGCATCATCTCCTTCATTTGGAGCATCAGCCGGTGGTCCTCCGCCTTCTGCTCGCGTTCCTCCTTCTCTCTCTTTCCGAACTGGGACGCGACTGCCCTACCATTCTCAACGTTCTGGGCCTTCTGGTCGTTGATTCGCTTGATCTTCTCCTCCTCCTCCCTCTTGAGTTCCCTCTTGCAGACGGCCACCTCGTGTCGAGCCTCCTTCTCCTCCTTGTCCTTGATTTTCTGTCGCTTGATGGCGTTGAGCCTGGGGTTGGGGTTACGGGCGCGAAGAAGTTAGAGATTGTTGCGGCGTGGGTATATATATATTCAAACTAACCCCCCCCCCCCACTCACCTGCACTGCTCGTCCCTGATCTTCTTTTCTTTGCGGTTCTTGGAGTGGCCCATGGTGTGCGCGATGCTCTGCTCATAGTTCCACTGCTCCATGATGCTCTGCTGCTCCCTCAAGAAACCGTCCTCGATGGCCTTCTCCTTCTTTCGGGCCTCCTCCTTTTCCGCCATTTGAATGTCGAGGGTCGCGCGGACGCTCATCTTAATGTTGTGGAGTTTGATTTTGTCTGCCTTGATTGATTTGTCGTTCTCGATGGCTTCGTAACCGTCCATGATGACCCAGTCGTTCTTGAGACTGAATCAAGCGATAGAATAGAATGAGTTAGAGCAAGGATGTAAATGTTGGTGACTGTAACCGCTCATACAACAACTACCAACAACCCTAAAACCCCCTTACCTGACAGGAGCGATGAGCTTGGGCTTGCCGTCCTTGGGCTTGGGCTTCTTCGGGGCGATCTTCACGTAGAGGGGATCCTTGCCCTGGGCGCGCATGTACCCGTCGTTGGCGTTCTTGCAGCGCCCGTCAATGCGAGCCAGGGCCTCCTTATCTACAGCAACGCCGGAGATGAGAGAGAGGACATCGTCCACTATCTCCTCGATTTGTTTGTTCAGGGAGCCCACCGGGCCCGCATCCTTGGTTCCGTGCTTCTGGAGCATCTTGGTCTTGAGGATATTAGTCAGTTTGGCCCTGCGGGCTTCCTTCACTTCTTTGGAAACCATCTTTTTCGATGAGCCCCCAACTCCTTTCTGTTGTCTTCTCGTTTTCTCTCTGAGAAAGCATAAAGGGGTTGATTTTTACGAGCCCTCTTAGAGAGAATATTGTCTGCAGCCAGCGCTACAAGTTCACGACCTGACGGAATCCCACCCTTTCATCGCATATCGAGCCGCGTACAAGCCAGGAAGAGACCCGTCCCTAACCTAACTGAATATGGCGAGCAGCGCAGGAGCAACCCTGCACGGGGACGGTGTGAGCGACGCCTTCTTCCAGTTCCTGTGGCAGAAGGACGAGCTCAACTTCGGCCCCACCATCAACCTCCCCGACACGGTCATTTACAAGTTCGGCCAGCCAGTGCAATGGTTTTTCAGCGGCATGGTGAGTAGGGGTAGGGCGGCAGGTGGGGTAGGGAGAGGGGGAGTCCCATGTTCGGGAACAACACACTCACAATACATATGCGCTACATCTACTAACCCCCCCCCCCACACACAGGACGGCAAGGTCAAGAGGAAACACAAACAGAACCTCGTGAACGTGAGGATCGAGGAGGCCATGACCAAGAAGGTCATTGGCAGCGACATCGTGGCGTACTACATCGCCACGGAGATAGACGACGAGACCAACGTGAAGAGCACCAGCATCGAGTACTTCGACCGGGAGAACCTTCACGACTTCCTCTACAATCGGTGGAAGGAGAATAGCGGCATCTTGCAGCGTTTCGTGGAGCCCAAGGGGACGCAGAACGTAATGGTGAGCAAGCGAGCGAGCGTTCAGAACATTCTATCAAACTAGCGAGGAGCGCACGGGCGTCTTTTCTTTCCTCGAATCGGAGCGCACAGGCTTTTTACTCGACTCCTCGCAGTCTAACTGAACATTCATACTAACTCGTCGCTTCGCTTCTCGTCCTCGAAGGTTCGTGCCATATGGAGCCCCAAGGTCTGCTTGCTGGAGCGCCGCGTGAACAACAGGCAGCTGCACGACAAGAGGTTCGGGCTCTACGAGAGGGCCATCACGTACGAGGGCCCGGAGTTCCACTCCTCGGCGGCGCCCCTTCGAGGGAACGTCCTGCCCTCCCAGATCCAGCGCATCTGCGAGAACATCGTGACGCACGTGGGGGAGGTGTCGTTCCAGAAGCATAGGATCAGGAGGATGGTGCTGAACTTCAAGGTGGACGCGAAGGACAGGGTATGGCTGCAGTACGCTAGCTCGATTCGCCTGGAGGAGGAATCGTTTTCCGGAGCCGGGGGCAATGGCGGGATGATGTCCCAGCCGCTCAACATAGACAGCATCGTGAAGCTTCCCAAGACCATCAAGCTCTCGCACTTTGCGAGCCACGGCAGCACCGACAAAGAGCCCGCCCCGGTCCCCTTCGTGGACTGCGTGAGCTGCGGCAAGAAGTACCCCTCGGACCAGTTTCACCCGGTCCCCTACAAGACAATTATAGCGCACTTCGAGCAGGTCATTAACTTGCTCACTGCGGATATGAGCTATCAGAGCACCAACGGGACTCTGGAGTGGCCCCCCGACCCGGCCATAATAACTGCGGCCGGAGGCGTCGGCTTCGGCGGGGTGAAGTTGGACCCCCAGACCAGCAAGGACAACATTTGCTTGGAGGTGAGACGCAGCGAGGAGCGAAGCGACGAGCTGGGAATGCGATAATTACGGTCGTTATTCATCTGCGCTAATAGCCTTATTTTAAACGCACGCGCCGCTTTCACCCTCACCCAATTCTAACTCGTTAACGCCAATATTCACGCGACTCGCTTCGCTCGTCGCAGGACGTGACGATCCCGCCAGTGGTCAGGCAGCTTCACACGAAGCTCACCTCCACGGCCTACCGCCGCTACCGCAAGGACCCCCTCTTTTTGTACAAGACCGCAATGTGCTGCGAGTCCTGCTTCCTCGTTTACGCCGAGATGGCCTCCATGAGCTTCCAGATCGCGGCCCCTCACAAGAGATCGTCGGGCAACGACCAGTCGAGGTACAGCGAGAGTAGGAGGGGGAGGACCCCGAGCGACAAGTGGCTTCCGGTGGAGGAGGGGAGGGGAGGGAGTACCATCAAGAGCAGAAGGACTAGGGGTGGTCACAACACTTCAATGATGAGCAGCGCCATGAACGGCAGCATGAATAGTATGAGCGGCGACTTCATCGGCCAGGTGAGGCCAAGCGAGGAGCGAAGCGACGAGCTAATAGTACTGATAGTACTGATAGTTTTGGTAGTAGCTCGTCTACGCTACTTTCGTCGTTACTTAATTCTGACGAGTTACTGCGAGGAGCGAAGCGACGAGTAAAGTAGAGAACGCGTTGTCTTGAAGCGAGGAGCGAAGCGACGATCTAGACGACAGTATTACACAACTCGTCGCTTCGCTCCTCGTGGTTCTCCGCCACTTTCGTCGTTACTTAATTTTAACTCGTTATCGCCAATCCTTATGCGACTCGCTACGCTCGTCACAGGCTCCCCCCAATTTCCCCGACGCCATCCGCTCCGTCAACACTGACTACGAAACCGGAGGTATGGATGGTCCTGGAATAGGAACCAGCACCATTTTGGAGCGCACGGCCCCGCCGATGACGGAGGAGATCATCCAAAAGAGGGAGGACGCGTTCTTCAAGGAAATGCTTAACCAGCACAAGCCCAAGGACGGACACCCGTTGACGCACTTGATCACAGCTCAGAGTAAACTGGAGAGTTTGACGATTGGAGCGCCGGAGGGTGGTGACGGTGGTGGTGCGGGCAAGAAGAAGAAGAAGAAGAAGGCGGGAGGCCTAACGCCGTACGAAATCCCCCAGAAGTTCGTCGAAGTCGACAGAAAGGGAAAGAGAAGAGTGAGGAAGCAAGGAAAGAAGAAGAGGGGTGGGGAGGAGAGCATCGCGCAGAACTCTGCCGTGGACCTGTCGGCGAGCAACGTCTCCGCTCCCGCGATAAGCGCGAGCGCGCAGAGGCACAGGGACTTTTTGCTCTCGACTTTACAGGATATTCAGGACCAGCTTGCGGCGCCTACGGCTTTGAAGACGCTCGTGGAGAGTCAAGGGATCGAAGATAGGAGGGGGGGGGGAGGGGGGGAGGAGGAAGATGGTTTGGACGACGACGCTCTACCGGCAGACGCCCAAGGAGGCGACGCGGTTGGATTGTTCAAGCAGAGTCTGAAGATCGGAGACAGGCTGTGCAACGTAACGGCCTTCGCATCCCACGCCTGGGAGGGGGGCCCGTACCAGATCAGCTTCATTATTTTGTACCCCGCTTTAGGAGAAAGCTGGAGGATCGCAGTGACGGAGGAGGATTTGAACTTAGACAAGGACGCGAGTTTGGCGAACATGCCGCTGCCGAAATTGAAGGCCATGAGCAAGAAGGTCGTGGAGCAGTTGAGTTGGGTCGGGACTGAGCATGGAGGGGACTTGGGCTTGGTTTTCTTGGCCATGAACTAGAGTTTGAGAGTTTGTGGTTTAAGTTAATTAACGAACGAATGTGTGCTATTTTGTATTATGTAAATATGTGGAGGGGGTTAACTTTATTTTGTGGTTTGTTTTCACATTGGAGAAAAAGATTAGTGCATTCTTCGTTTGTGTGTGTTTTTAGGTCGCCTGCTCGCTTGGCTTTGTAGTATCATGAATTGCACTGGTACCAAACGACGCCAATGTTGTGAATATGTTGTTTGTGCGCTTTGAGGTTGCTTGCGGACTTGGCTTTGTGGTCGCATTCTTCGCATTGATGCCAAACGACATCAATCTTGTGAATATTTTGTTTGTGTCTTTTGAGGTCGCCTCCTTATTTTGCTTTGAATTCGCATGAATCGCACTGGTGCCAAACGATGTCAATGTTGTGGACGTTTTATTTGTGTTGTTTGATGTTGCCTGCTGTCTTGGCTTTGTAGTCGCAATTTTCTTGATCGCATGAAAACCAGACCACATCGATCCCATGGTTTATAGCCTTATGTCTCTTCATATGTGCCGGGTTACCAGACTTATATTGACACCCTGCCACCCCACACGTCCGTACGATGTTTCCCCACGTATCCCGTTCCATTCCCTCTACCCAATCTGACCTTCTCTTCCTCCTCGCAGATACCCCATCCCCGTCCGCTCCACCTGCCACCGAATCATCCTCCCAATCATCATTCGCAACATCGTGTGATGCAACGGTACTAACGTCCTAGCGAACTGACTGCGGAGTACTATTTGCTGTGTCCTCGTCCATCTTCAACCTTTAATACTTGATCCCTCCATCAGCACTCATACCATCCGTCTGAGACCCTATCCGTCAGGGTTTGTGCTGAAAAACTATTAAAACGAAGGAACTAAGTCCTCATAAGCTAACACCAATCTACAAGCAACCACTGCCTGCGAAACCACCCCCGGTGTCTTCGTGCTTCCTTAAATAAGATATCCTTGCCAGAAATTACCCATCTCCTATAGAACCTAAACTTCTCATTTGATTTCATTCAATTATGAGGCCCACCCGCTTCCTCCTCGCCCTCCTCTTCACGTTCATCATCGAACCTCGTTACAGTAACTCCCTTGGCGTGGTTCCCCAAGCCTGTCAGGCGTCTAGTGATGATAATAATGACCAGCAACTCCATCAACATTCGTCCCTCCCATACCTCTGTTTCAAGTGGCCAAGCGACGGTTTGTCCTCTTCGAGCAACAACGCTGAGCTGGAATTGCACAACGTTCCTCCGAATTCTGTCACGGAACAGTTGCTGTCTTTGAAGATTACGACGGAATTGTTGGTATTGAATGATGATAACAGCCCTCCCCCGCCTCCCCCCATACACAAAGTGTTGACTCCGTTAGAGCTCTCCAGCCTGCTAGCCACCAGCGATTCCACTTACAGAGCATCTCGGACCGTAATCTTGCCCCTCAACATTCCAACTGCAGGAACTGAACCTACTTCTGATGTCTCAAATGTAGTCTCAAATGTGGTCTCAAATGTGGCCGTAACAGCAACCCTGACCCTTTACGACAACACCATCTCACAGTCGTCAGTTCAATTCACCTACTCCCCTACAAGAGACTACTTCTCAGAACAGGAATCCAATATAAATATTGATCCACAATCAGTCCCAACCCACCCATACATAACCGCCGTCCTCTCAAGCCTGCAAAAAGCCTCCCTCCACCAATCCTCCCTCCCCCCCTCCATCCTCTCCCTCCCCGGAATGTCCGGAACAACCTTCCGCCACTTCCTCAACAACCTCCTCTCCGCAATAGAAAGCCCCTCATACCTCGAAATAGGAGTCTGGGCCGGAAGCTCAATGGTCTCAGCCATTTACGGCAATGAGGTTAGAGCCGTGGGAATAGATAATTGGTCGCAATTCGGAGGGCCTAAAGAAGTATTTTTATCAAACATTGAAAATTACGGAACTGGTTCAAATGTCGGCTTCTTCGAATCATCTTGCTGGGACGTTAAAATCCACCAAGAACTAAACAGCTCCAACCAACAATTCAATGTCTATTTCTTCGACGGGCCTCACGAAGTGTTGGATCATTACCGAGCTCTAACAGAATTTTACTCTTACCTCACGACCACGTCAATCGTAATAATCGACGACTGGAATTTTGTTGACGTAAGATGGGGCACTGAAGCCGCTTTCAGGGATTTAGGCGCGAATGTTTTGTACGAGAAGAAGGTTTTCACGACGCAGAATAGCGCGGTTGATGAAACGGAGTGGCATAATGGAGTGGGGATATTCGTGGTTGAGAAAACTTTAAAGAGTTAAATTGAAACCGTGTTGATGATAATTTTTGATATTAAAATATTGAAGATTTCAATTCTTTACTCCGCCGGCCAACTCCTCGGGCGTAACGCGAGCTGCGAAACCTGCAATTGTCTTCCTCCTATCCAAAATCTCCTTACTAATAGCACTCTTATGGTTAATCCATAACCCATTATTCTCCAACTTCTCGAAAGCCGCCCAAGTGTCTCTTCTCTCCATTCCCGCCAACGCCCCGCACATCATTTTATCGCAAATTTTCAAATTCCTCTTCTGCGATTTCTTCACTTTCGAAACCGCGACCATCGCTTTCACCGTCGAGTGGAAATACGCTAAACTGTATTCTTCGAAGAACGCGTCTGAGACGAGCGTAGCGAGTAGCGTGAACGTTTGGAGTTAACGAGTTTGAATCGCGTAGCGAAGAAAGCCGATTGCTTATATTAAATGCTACCAGTGCAGAAGAATTACGACCGTAATTATCGTATTCCCAGCTCGCCGCTTCGCTCCTTGCGACTTCCTACCTTCGTCTATAGGCTTTTCTAGGTTTTTATTCAGTTCGTCTAAATAAATTCTTAGCAGACCTTCTTCATGTTCTCTGGCGAAGTCGTTGTCTGCGACGAGCGAAGCGAGTCGCATGAGGATTGGCGATAACGAGTTAGAATCAAGCATCGACGAGACTAACATCGACGCTAAGACTGAAGATACTAGTGCAGTTGGTTTATGGCCGTAATTGTCGTATTCCCAGCTCGTCGCTTCGCTCCTCGCAGTTTCTCACCTACGCTTCCTAAGAAGAACCAGGTTAAATCTTGAACGGATATGCCGACGGTTATGAGCTGCCAGTCGATTAGGCCGGCTGCGGGGTTGGAGGATTTGTCGTTGTAGAAGAACCAATTGTCGAGGCGGGTGTCGCCGTGGAGGCAGGTTCGGAAGGGGTGTTTCTCGAGTCTACTGAGATACAAGAAGGTATTCTTCTTTACGCTCGACCATTTCTCAATGAGCTTTTCAGGCACCACGTAATTCCAATCGATTGGTTTTGTACCCCCTTGGTCCTTCTTCACGAAGTGCCGCCACATGATCTTCTCCTGTGCCGGGATCAAATCCTCCATCAGCTTGTTGTCAGTTCGGTTAAGCCACGGCACTTCCTTCCCCTTTTCCCCCCAGTACCGAGCGTGCAACCTAAGGCTTTGTGTTAGTGGTAGAGATTGCGAAACGAGGTGCAAAAACTAGGAGCCAAGCGACTCAATATCGTGTTATTCTACTCGTCGCTTTGCTCCTCGTTGTCGCTCGTTCGCACCTCGCCATTTGCAGCATGCAAAGTCTCGCTTCTTCTACGCTCAGGCTATTCGGAACGGTAAAATCGCGGAACGAAGCGCTCCTCGTGAATCCCAAGTGCTCGATGAGCAGGATGTACTTGTTGCTGAGCCTCTCGATGTCCGCATAGTAGCATCGAGGAGTGTCGATTATATCTAGATGCTGTTGGAGCTGCGTGTAGAAGCGAACCTCAGACAGCGTGAGGTCAAAAAGGTCCTGTGGTTGGTGGGAGTCGGGGTTAGTGTAACCAAGGTTGGTGCAGAGGTTCCTGTTCCCGTTCCTTCCAATAGTCTACACTCACAGTGATCATCCTGGCATCGAAGTCCACAGCTGCGAACTTTGCTATGAACTTTGTGGGCAGATCCGTCGGCTTATCGTACGTCACCGTCAGCACTCTTATATCTCCTAACAATCCTATTGACCCCAGCTCCGTTATTTCCAGCGTCAGTAGCGAGATGTCCTCCGGCAGCGACCCTGAAGCCCTCAGCGCGGCCTCGACCCATGTCTTCCCCTTTTTAGCAAGCTGCTTTGGCGTCCCTGGGAACGTCGTTCCGTAGTTCTCCCCTCGCGGGTAAATTGGACAGAAACCGCAACACGCTAGCTTGCACACTTTCTGCAGCGTGGTCGCCACAGTCCTCGCCCTCATCCTCGAAAAAGTTGACAGGGCTGTTGCGGGTTTGACGAACTACTGGTTGAGTAGTAAGTTTGTGTGATAATTAAGGCGAATTTTGCGTTATTGATTGAAACAGAGGCAAGCTAAAAATTGTGATGGGGAAGCCGTGGGGGCGGGGGGGGTAATTGCGCCCCGATCCCTTTTAAAATGGGTTTCTCCCGTCCCCCTCGACTGCGGTAGATGTTCTACCCTAACCCTAACAAAAATATAGACTAACGCCACCCCTCCCCTTTTAGTCATGTGCGACCCTGCAGTCTGCGAAGTGGACACGTCCCTTTTTGGCACTGTCGGAGTATGCAACAACGACACGAACATCTGCGACTGCCCATCAGGTTTCAGCGGGGTCGACTTCTGGGCTGTCGAAGAGGATTGCCACGCGAACGACGAGTTCTTACAAATCATTCATGTAATTAACTTGGCCCTCTACCTGTCATGTATCGGGGTGGCGGCGCTGGGCATCAAGCTAAGTTGGGACAAGGATACGCAAGTTTATCTCAAGTCGGCTAAAAGCAAGCGGGCGGGAGTTAACACAACACCGAAGATGGGATCGAAGAAGATCGCTCCGGCTCCAACTGAGTCGGCGAGCTCCAGTACAACGTCCTCAACGGACGCGATCAGCCCCGTGGTGAAGCCACGGAGCCTGGTAAAAGAAAGCGGCTTGACGGCCTGGCAAATTCACAAGAAGATGATGGAGAACAACTCCAAGGGGAAGTTCTTCAAGCTCGCGAGGCTCTTCTGCTATTACTTCATCTTCGGAGTCCTCGGTTCCGTATATTTGGGTTTAGCAGTCGGCGGAATTTATCACGGCGAGGGCACCGGCGTGCACGATTTGAGTAAGGGTGAGCCATCATGAGGAGCGAAGCAACGAGCTGGGAATACGCTACTACGGTCGTAATGAGTCTCCATGAGGAGCGAAGAGACGAGTTTTGCTATCTTCACCACTAACACACTCGCTGCGCTCGCGCTCGTTTCGCTCGCCGCTCCTCACTACGCTCGTCGCAGGTATCGCCAGTGCGTCGTTCTTCTGCGGGTTGTGGCAGGTTGTGGAGATATGGCATGGCGCTATTCCGAAGTCTTTGTTCAAAGGATCTGAGAACAACCCTCTCCACAATTCTGCCTTCGTCCGCAAGATGGTGAGGGCGCATCAAAAGTTTTTCTCCATCTGGTTCATCTGCGCCGAGTTCCTCTTTCCTTTGGGGGGGTTGCAGTTCATGGGCGATCGGCTCACTGTTTTTGGCATGGGCCTCTGTGTCGTCAACTTCTCCGTTGTGATGGTGTTGGTGACAGAGGACGTAAGGAAGATGCTCCAGGGGGCCATGAAAACAACGACGGACGAGGGGACAAAGTTGGTGTATGTTGCCGCCGAGAAGGTGAGAGGGGGAGGGAGAGAGGGGGGG